>SNQJ01S0035313.1:56818-70223 GCA_010110895.2 Picea sitchensis
TTGGTCTATTGTGTCATTAGGTAAAAGTGTGTTTTCTAGTGTGTTTCTTTAGTATGCATTAGTATGAATTTGTAGTTAGGAAATCCGACGGTCACGATATGTTCCTGACATAGAGTGATCCGACGGTTCATACTCTCCTCGATCATAATGGCCATTGATCCGTGTCTTAACACCTGATTGGTCCATGATCCCTATTTAAAGAGAATGGAGGGTCATTTGTCAATGATCAATTGTGACAAACTCTCTTGTAAAATCTCTCTGTAATATTTTTCTTTGCATTAATAAACTGCTCCAAGTGGTCGTATTGGTTGGGGTCGTGGATGTTTCCCCATAGGGGTTTTACCACATGAAAACATCGGTGTGTTTATCGTTGATCTAGTTATGTGAGTGGTTACAGAAGGTGTTCATCCTCTGTTGGAATACCTGTGTTGTCGAACAATAAGAAGGTTAACCCTAAAATGAGGAAAATGGGTTAAGTGGTCAAGTGGCTATTGGATACATGGACAAGTAGAAAATTGGGCAAAGTTGGACATAGGTGACTATGTGGAAAAAATGACCTAGAAGATGCTTCTAAGGAAGCTACTTGGAGAGTATAAATAAGAAGAAAATATCTCTTGTGAAAATCATCTCTTGAGCATAGCAAGGGGCTGAAGGAAGGCAAAGCGTGTACAGTTGGATGAAGTCATGGAGACTTGAGTGTGAGTTGATGTCAGGTTCTTGAATTTTGAAGCAAGTTCTAGATCTGCATTCCATGGGCTCAGATCTGCCATAGAAACTCTGGTATGGTTACATAGTTGTCTTGATGGATATTCTTTTTTATTGTATGGTGAATGCTTAAGGAATTCTTGGTATGGTTATTGATTGATAGAGTGAGAAGCACTCTTATGATTCAGTACTGATATGATTGCCATAGTATACTGGTTTCTTATACATGACTAAGTAGCATTCATATTGTATGGTTGAGGAGCATGAGTAAGATGTGGTATAGCATAGATGTCTTGTGATTGGTTATGGTTCAGATGGGAGAATGAAAGACATAAGTATATATGACTGAAGGATGCAAAGGATCTGAGTATTTCATAGAGAGAAAACCCTAAGGAATGCACAGGTTGTAGTACATACGTGTGTTGCACTACTAACAGGTCATGTACCTGTTGATAGATTGGTATCTGTTGAGGATTGATTCCTCTTCTCAATTGGTGTTGAGTTGTGTAAGTTGAGTCTTGCATTGTAGATCTAGTTCTCTTGTGGAGTTGTAAATCTATTCAGTTGTTATTGATAACCTAAGGATTGCAGTCTGTAATAAAAAGAAAATTGTACATACATCTTGTATTTTTTGTGTTCCTTGTGGTGATGACTTATTGATGATATATGTTGTTGATATATGTTCACATACAACTAATTATAAATGACAGTAATGAGTGTTGAGTAATTGATGATTGCTAGCTAATAAGTTTTATGAAGGGAAGTTTGAAAAAGAGCCCTACACTGATTCACCCCTAGCCCTCTCAGTGTGGTCAATGTGTCCAACACTTTCTTATTCTCTGGAACTACCATAAGGCTAATCCACTCAGATTATTCAAGATGTTCTATTATACCAGCCTCTAACATTTTATCAATCTTTTCCTTAACTTTATGTTTATATATTGGATTCATCTTATAAGGTCTTTGTCTTATTGGTTTGGCATCTTGTTGTAGAGGAATATTCATTTCTCCAAGTTATCCTACTACCCCTTTCATCTCTAAAAATGTTATTGGAAATAGATCACTATACTCGTGCAATAACTCTGTTATTCTTTCCACTGTCTGGCTATCCCAATAGTCACCAACACTTGCAATTTTTGGATTCCCCTCTATTCCAATATTGACTTTCTTTATCTTCAATGGTGTAGAAAATTATTTTGAATCTAACTGTGGGTCTTATACTTCTCTTTCCCCTTCAACTTATGTTATCAAAGTATCACATGTGTTTCCTCCTGCTGGGTCATCTTCTACGACATGGTAACAATGTAGAATTTGTCTGAGTGTCTGTCGATTTTGATTCTGATAAGTTTTTACAATTTCAACTTTGGGTTCTTCAAGTATCTTCTCTTTTACCTACTTCAGTGTTGTATCTATCATTGGATTCTATTTTCAAATGTAAAAGTAATGACAAATTTCTGCTACAAATCTTCTGAATTTACAGTTCCTCTGTGGAGTTCCAATTCTGTATACCAATTTCTTGGGATTCCTTCTAATGTATGAATGAAGTGATGTGGACATTCCTCTGGTGGTACCAGTCTCCATTGAATTATGCATTTGTCTATATGTTCTCTAGGTTGTCCTATTCCATCATATTTCTCCAGGTATTTATTATCATATTCTGCGTCAAATCTAATGCACAGTAATATTTTGCATTGATACTATTCATGGATATTCTCTTTGTGAGTACCCCACCAACATGTAGGTGTTTCTTTCAATGAAATATATACAAATAATAACCTTTGACTACCCAATACTTCTAACTCAAACTTTCTTAAGAATTCTTCCAAATCATTCTAACCATAAAAAGTTGTAGGTTATCTTACCTCTGAGCCAATCCATCTTAGTGCACACGTCATTCTTTCACATCTTATGGTAGATATCTCATGTAATCATTTTTTCCAATTCTCTAGTCCTATATCTGAATATGAAGTACAATAACCAATGCTTCTCCAGCTAAGCATTACATTTGTTGTTGGTTTAATGTAATCTTCCTTGTGCACAGTAGTTCTATAAAACGGTTTTATCTCCTCTATGATAAAATTGTTTTTCATTGGTTCAACATATCTTCCACCTTCTGAAGGATCTAATGGTGATATAACTCTATATTATCCTGATTCAAAAATCATTTTCTGGGTCTTCAATTTGATGATAGATTTATTCTCAAATGCCCAATCCAGTCCCAACAATGTTGGATAAGGTGTAGTATTATCCATTTTATCAATCACCTCAAAATATTCTATAGTGCGCACACCATCTAAATCCACCGATATGTCTTTCAATCGAGCAATTGGTATCACTCTATGTTGATTTGCTAGTTTCAACTGAATAGGTGAATAAACCAATGTAGGTTCCCCCATGACTTCCCAAGTTTTCTTAGGCATAACATTTACCTCAGACCCCAAATCTAATATGATGTCACCCATGTTAAAGTCTCCAATATTTGCATTCAACCTAAACTCCCTATTTGTTCTTGTCTTTCTACGAACCTGATTGACTATCTGTTGTTCTAGTTTTATCTCTTCTCCAAAATTGCACTTTTCTAATAGACTTTGTAATACTTGTAGAGATGTTGTATAATTCAATAACTTCAATAAAGACACCATAATGTTTCTTATATTAATTACTTGTTTTGAATATTGATCTTTGTTGGTTTGATGAAATAGATGAGGAATATCATATACAGGTACATCATATCTTGGATTTGTACCTGAAGTAGAAGCAATATTCTCCTGCAAAATCTCTTGTCTAGCCTTCTTAAATGTTTCATTTTCCTTGCGCACATCAAAATGTTTTTCAGGTGTGGTATTCTTTCTGACCCGCTGGAGTTGGTTTTGATTCTGATTTGCTGCATCTTCTCTTGTTTTGGTTCCACCTCGAGTAACTATATTAATATTCTTCCCATCATCTCTATTTTATTTGGAAATCCATTGAACATTCTGATTATTCTAATTATTCTGATTCATTTTTTCTTGTATCCTTGTCAGAAGTGTAGGAAAATATTTTGTATCACAATTTGGTGCATGAAAGCACATGCATGTCATTGGTGGTAGTATAAAATCTGTTGCATAATGCCCAAGTTGTTGAAAATTGTGATAGGTTACTAGTGCTCTACCTCTTCCAAATCCTCTTCCTTCACAGCCTCCTCCTCTGAATCCTCCTATGTTATCTTTATTGTCTGTACACAGTGTATTATATTGTGGTACTTGATTATAATGTTGTGCATTATTATACTATGATGGTGTTGTAAATTGTTGTGCATTATTATATTGCTGCGCAGGTGGACCTGTCATTGGTTCAACCTGCATCCTATAAGCATCTGAGGTCCTTTCCTTCATCATTTCCAAAGTTCGTCAATCCTTGTCCTCATGTCCTACAAACTTACAAAAATTGAATAATGTACTCTTAATCATTGTTTGGTACTTTTGCATCATGGGACAATGATAAGGATCATGTCCATGTGTTTTACATATTTCACACCATGGTCCTCATGTGGGTAATGTATTTGGCAGTCCTTCTCCCAAGTACTGTTCAAATGTTGGGCACTCATTCTTGTGATGTCCTTATGTTTTGCATAAGGTATGCTAGAAATATTCCCTCTTTTCCTTGTCTTTGTTCTGATTCAACTGAAATGTCATATTCTTGAGATCCTCTCTCAACTCTTCTACAACTAGATTTGTATGTTTATATTGATTCTCTTCCAATTGTAAGGATGATTTCATAGCCTTAGCATGAGTCTGGAACTTATGTTTCCTCAATGGATATTTAAAATGTGTCAATAATGAATTAACGAATAGGTCCCTATGTTGCATATCTATGATGGGGTATTTCAACTTACCTTTCAATCACTTGAAATTTTGTTCGATCTCCAAAACCGACTCTCTTGGATTCTATTTGATTTCTATCATCTCATTCATATACTGATATTCTGAACTTGGTCACTGGAATTCATTGATTAGTGCCTTCTTTACATCTGCGACGGTTGTAGGTGCTCCTTGTGGATTGTTTATTGTGAGGCTCATATACCAGTCCAGTGTGCGATCTCTAAATGTAATTGCAAGTTGTGTTGCTTTTTTTTCCTCATCTATGATATGTTTAGCTACCCAAATATTTTCACAAATAAATAAATGTTTCTTTGGGTCCTCCGACCCTTCTCCATGAAACTCTGGTAACCGAATGGTTGGATTTTATCCTACCATTGTAAAATTTGTTGTACTACCTCCTCCATGTTGTGTATATAATTACTAATACTAGTTGAATTTGTACTTCCACTTGAATTTCCACTAGTCCCTCGACCTACTAAAATCCTTCTTCTACTAATTGTTGGTTGTCTCAAAGGTTCTTTCTTTTATGATGTCTTAGTCGCACATGGGGTTGCGGGTTCCACACTATTTTTTATCTGGAATGGAGAGCCTTCTTTTGCATCGGACACTTGACCCATGGTTTTTCTATAATATGTGGCACACAATATTTCCTCAATATTCCCCGTATCATACAGATCCTCTACCTCTTCTTCATCACTTTCCAAGCCTTCCCGCTCGGCTACTTCCCTCTTTTTACTATTAATATTATATTGGTAGGTTATTATGTTGCACGTCATTCCTACTTTATCCATTATACCCCTGATATGATCTTCATCCATCATAATGGGGTCCATTGATTCCTTCTTCTTACCTCTATCTAGATCCCTCTCCATATCTCAAATCATCCTTAGTGCTTCCCTAAGTCCCCCCATGCATGCAGAGTTATTTATATTTCAGAATCCATTTTCATCATGCCTTTATCATGTAACAATATCTTGATCGGCATATAAAGTGATCTAATATACCTTCCTCTTGGACCCTTCAAAAACTCTTTCTCTATAGCAATATATGATTTTGCAGTATCGACTGCAAACTCAGTAATGAATCCTGCAATGATGTTATCTAGCCGAAAATTGACTATGTGCATTAATTTATTATTGACTCTTTCTAGACGTGCAATATTCTCAGTAGTCCATTCTACTAGTATTATCTTATTAGTTGTGTGATTAGCCTTCAATATCAGTATCCACTCCTACAACAACTCTGGAAAATAACATAAAAATGCCTTATGAAGAGCAGTAAATACATACCTTTTCAAATATTGGTGTGGTGTATACTTCGAGTTTATATTATCTTTCTACGCAAAATCGAGCTCTTTTGTTGTCAACCATATTTCAATATCCTGATTAGTTGGATTCCATGGTCTAAACATCCCCTTCTACTACTGCATTATCTTCACTGTCCTTCTCAACAAGTCCCTTACAATATGTTCTTTTGGGTTCTAGCTGGAAACATAACCATTTGTTGGATTTCTTTTGGATGACTTGGATTCTACTTTAGGTTTCCAACAAAACCATGATAACCATCGGCCCTTCTAGGGACCAAAAGGCAACATTGCGCACAAAGTGCATAATTAAGTCTCACCCGAGATGGCTTATGGGTGACTGCAAGACCCAGATGTCTGAAATCGTGGAAGGGAGGTTGTTGTGGGGATGCCATCAATTATTTATACCTTAACATGCATCATATATATGATTCTAACACATCATTTTATCTGTATCTACCATTCTATAACCATTTTCATTTATTAATATTCATTCTGCAGTAAATATCATAGTTATTCTAGTGCACGCTACATTTTACTTCTACCATATTCATTAATTCATCATAAAACATTACAATATATAAGACAAACATTCCACATAGAGACACCAATTTTTATCGTGGTTCACTCCCCCTGGGCCACGTCCAAAAAGATCTGGCATTCTTCGCTCTTTTATTATTCTTCATCGAGTTTATAGAATTGCATGCATTACATATGAGGTGCACATGAGGTTGACAAGGTCACACCAAGCTCCATAGATTGTGTCCTTACCCTTGATTACAATCCATCTCTTTGTAAAACTCTTTGTTCATGTCTCTATCTCTAACTCAAAAACTGGCTCTAATATCTCTAAAATATTTCACCATTCAACAATCACAACATCTACTTCACTACCATCTATTTATATTAAAAAAATGGGTTAAAACCTGTTACAACAATGATCAAAACCCTAACCCACTAACCCTAAGTGGATTAGGTTTTTCCAAATTCTAACTCCTTGAGCGCGGCTAGTCCACAATCCAACTGTTTTCCTCATCGCTCTGCGTCCTTCTACTTCCTTTGACTTTCCTACTTTCTTGGTGTTGTTTTTCCCTATTTTCTGTAGCATAAATAAATATATAATAATAATAATAAATAACAAACACAAATAACTAATGAATTATAATTAATAATGAAGAGTTATGACATCCTAATGAAAGGACGCGTCTCTTCATGAAAGGGAACCCTATGTGGGTATATAAGGCCCTTATTTCTCATTATAATCTCATCTCATATTCATATACATTATTATTTAATATATTATCCTTTATGGATTATAACCTGTTGTCCTACCTACATTGGGTATTTACCTAGTGAATCGGCTTGGTTCACCACAGTGGTATCAGAGCTTCGTCTCGATCCAAATTTTGGCCACAAATAGAGTTTCTCTAAAATCAAGTCTTTGACCTCATATTGTCCATGGGACATTTATAAATCAAATATTCTACACATTTCAACGAAAGTAAAAAAG
This sequence comes from Picea sitchensis, assembly GCA_010110895.2. Taxonomy (NCBI): domain Eukaryota; kingdom Viridiplantae; phylum Streptophyta; class Pinopsida; order Pinales; family Pinaceae; genus Picea; species Picea sitchensis. The sequence goes on from SNQJ01S0035313.1 coordinate 64,197, forward strand.
TCATTATGCACAAAATCAAAAAAAATAAAAGGAGAAAAAAAATGTTTTTCTTAAGGGGCACATGAAGAAGTATAAGTGCACACCAAGAAGTTTGAAAGAAATATTCCATATTTGGCATTAGTTAAGTTAATTGTCAATTAAAAAGTGAGAAAATTTATTTTAAAAGAAAAGGTTTCAAAGAACAGGAAAAGTGAATATTTTATTTTACCTTTGGAGATTTACCATCCCATGGTACTCCATACCATATATATTCTATATGTGTGTGTCTATTTTCCTCTAAAGAATTATTTCACAAAACTTAGGGTCATGTTTGTTGAGCCCTAATGGGCTGCTAACAAATAGTCAAGAGTATAAAAGGGATTTATAAGGTACTTTTTATAAAGTATAAAAAGGATTATAAAAATTGGAGTGAAAATATATATAAGAAGGAAGGAGTGTAAATTAAAGAGTTGTTTTGGAAAATGTGAAGGTAATATTAAATTGTTTTTCATTAATTACCAAGGAAAAAAAGAAGAAGAAGAGATTAAGTGAATATAAAATTAATTTTGGTAAAGTATAAAGAAAATATTCAAAGTTTTTAAACTCTATATATACAAAAAGAAGAATTATCAAGGATTATTTTCTTAAAAGAATATAAAATGAACATTAGAGGAAGATATATATTAAGTCAAGAAGCTTAAGTCTTATATTATTAAAGGGATATTATAATAATTATAAGGTCAATTCAAATTAGAAAGTGGATTTTAAGGAAGGAATATTTTCTGGAAAAAATCATCTAAGTAGATGCATCGGATTATTAACATTTAGAGGAAATATTCAGGAAAAAGAAGTTAGCATCCACATTTTCCCAAATAAGAAGAAAAATTACATAAGTATGGATTTGGTGAATCAATTAATAATTCCAAAGACAAATGTAATCAAAACAAAAGACTTTTTTTTTCACAATAAATATGACATCAAGGACTTATCGTTGACACTCAAACATTATAAAATTGTATCAAATTTTGAGGTTACAACTATATATGAAAAATATATTGATATAATCCTTGGCTCGACTTGGTTAGAGACATTGGGTAGCTTAATATTAAACCTTGAAAATAAGTTTTTTATGTTTTCCTACAAGAAGAAAAAAATAAAATTACATGATGTCTCAGTGAAGTCAGATTCAATACCTATGCCAAAATCTCTTGATCAGATCTCCAAAATACTATTGTCAGACAAACAACAGTCAATACTTGAGATCCAAAAAGAGTGTGAAAAAATTATCATAGATAAATACGCAAAAAAATGTCGTCTAAAGAACCATAATCAAAGTTTGGTCACACAAATCAAGACGTTGAAGAACGAGAAGAAATTACAAAAGGAAAGGTTAGAACAATTTTACAGTAAAGAAGAAATGACCGGTGAAGAAACAATACTTGAACCTATTGAAATCAAGAATCTTCTAGTTAAAAAAATACAAACCTCAGAGAAGGGAATAAACATCAATCTAGTTGAATTACCAATAGTATCAAGAGTTGAAGAGAGATCCAACAAACAAGATTTAAAAGCGATTTGGGTGCCTTATCGTCATCTGAATCACAAGAGTCGTTACAACCAACAACAAAGTCAAGAGGAATATGGACAATGTTATTTTTACCGATAAATAAACTATAACATTGTAAAGGAACAAAGACAAAATCGAAAACTTGTATGGAAGCCTGAAATGAGAAGCCCTATCAGGACAATCGATAATCAAGCAGATCCAATGAAGGTAGATTTGGGATGGGTCACTCCTGAAAAGATGAAACACGTCATATTAGGAATTCAAATGTTTTATAATCATGTTTCTTCGAGTATCGCAACTACAAGTACAAAATATATTGAGAAGACAATGTGAGTCAGAACAAAAGTTAAGGGGAAGCCTTCAATATTTATGCTTTGAGGACAAAGCATGTTTAAGGGGAAGGCATTGTAACATAAATAAATATATAATAATAATAATAAATAACAAATACAGATAAATAATAATGAAGAGTTATGACATCCTAATGAAAGGACGTGTCTCTTCATGAAAGGGAACCCTATGTGGGTATATAAGGCCCTTATTTCTCATTGTAATATCATCTCATATTCATATACATTATTATTTAATATATTATCCTTTATGGATTATAACTTGTTGTCCTACCTACATTGGGTATTTACCTAGTGAACCGGCTCGGTTCACCATATTTTCCAGTGCACGCTCCTTTTCTGGTCCATTTTCTAACTGTCTTCATAAATTACAGTGCATTTCCCCAAAATGACTTGCGCCAACACCTAGCAATGTGGGATATCTCCACTGCATGAAAAATAAATCACCTAAATGTCCATCATCACAGAGGAATAATTCCAAGTGTCAGTGCTCACATGATAGGTGATGCAGGAGCATCCTTCCACCTCAGCAAACATGCTAGCACGCCAGCACAAAAACACGCAATGGAGAAAGGGAGAGGCATTAAACCTCCCATTTTTTTTTTAATTTTGAAATAATCCTATACAGATTTTTGTGTTGTAAGGTTGTAAATGTCGAGCCATGCCTTTGTATAGGTTGTGGTTGGATTTCATTTAAAAGGTTTATGGTAGCGGGCCCAGATCTTGATCAGGTCTGGGTAAACATTTATGAAAAATTCAATGTAATAGATGAGGTTAGGTGAGAGAGGACGAGCTACCAGAGCCCCTCTTTTGTAAGGAGATATTGTAAGGCAGATAGATAGAGAAATATAGAGAGGTCTGGATGGAGAGGCCATAGGAGGTAAAATATTTCTGAGAGAGAGAGATTGAGAGAACTAGGACTTTGTTACAGTGCAATTTTGTAAATATCTGTATAGACACACAAAGATAATAGAAAACAAGTTTTTTCTGCATATCGAGTGTTTATGTGTTTCATGAATGAATGTTGTAGATATATGATAAGATTTATTTACAGTAGGAAGATATATTTCATTTATCTTCATTGTGTCTCATAATATCGTTATGTATTCTTTAGGATGTGCAAGGAGTGAACAACAGAACATCGGAGGTTCTGTATCCAGCGCAAGGAGTGCGCATCTGAACTCTATGGAGTCAGAAAAGAATGTGCCAGGAGAGCACACCAGATCGATCACAAGATCAAGAGGAACCTCAAGGTTACTGAATACCTTAGACGGGGGACTGTGCAAAAGAAGCACAGAGAAAACAGAGTTACTGAGAACTTTGTCGAAGCTCTTCCAAGCAAGCATTTATTGAGAAAAACTAAGAGGGGGGGTGAATTAGTTTTTGAGCAATCAATTGGTTTTCTCTTTTCTTTCTTTGAAAACCTTAGGTTACTTTGTAGAGACCAGCTATTGTATAGTCTTAATAAAACATGAGTGTATTCNCTCTTTTCTTTCACTGAAAACCTTAGGCTACTTTGTAGAGACTAGCTATTGTATAGTCTTAAGAAAACAAGAGTGCATTCAGAGATCTTATTAGGAATTTCTTCATTCATCAGATGTCTATTAAGCAGTAAATAAAAAATAAACCAACGCACATGAGTAAGACACATGAACACTAGGATTTAAGGTGGAAACCCAAATCGGGAGAAAACCGCCGTTGTTGTTGTCTTTGTCTTCAATAATTATTATTAAGAAAATGTTTTACAACAATGTACTAGTGCAGACTCATACTAGTACGTAGGCTTCTACCTGCAGAAGGCTCCAACCTTCTCTCGTTTACCAGCCTTTCCTGGAAGGGAGCTTCAACCCCCTGAAGATAGCACCAGTTTCTACTGGTAGGATGCTTCTACTGAAGGCTTTAACCCTCAGACTCATTGTTGATCATGTTTCATCAATTTTCACACTGGATCAAGCAGTTTAAACCCTTATACATTTGTCAGCAAACATATTTTTCCCAAAACTTTAGAATATCAGCAATAACCCAGACTTCAATATGCATTCAACATCCTTCGTCAGAGATCCTAACCTTCATATGCATCTTTAATGTGAATGACCCGTATTTATATATGTATATATATATACTTCCCCCTTCTTCTTTTTTTATTGATCAGTAATAATATGTGCTGCTGAGCAGTTAAGATCTATAGTAACTTACTTGGATTCATTGTAGATCTTCCACCCAACTGCTACAATGAGGTTCCTCCCACTTCAAACTTTTCTGCCGCCTGCACAAATGACCTCAACGGCCTGTAGATGTGCCTACTGTCAGAAAAATGGCCTCATATCCTCCAAAAGGGACCCCTGCAACCTATCACCATCCTTACCGTCCATACCGTCCTACTTTGCTTCTTCGGATCTCATGTAGAAAGGGCATCGACCCCTTCTTAAGCCCATGGGTCAAGGAACCGTTCAATGCTCATCGGGTCCCATATTTATTGCTCGGGGGAAATCAGGTTCCTTTAAAAAATTTGAATTAAACCTACGCGCACCTTTTTAAATCGGGTTTCGGCATTCCATATGCTAGCCCTCCTGAGCTTAGCTCCCAGTCAACGTGACCGTCACACTGTGACCACAACCTTACCCCGTTGGGGCTACGGGGTTTGTGATGCCTCAATGCATACACCCGCGTGATTCCCGATCGTCCAAATCCTGACGCTCCTTTACGCTGACAGTTGTTCTCCACTACGCTGTTGTCCTCCTTCTCTGTTGTGCTGACAGTTGTTCCCCACTGATCGGGGTTTCACTGATCGTGATTTCATAATGCACAAATCCCTTGTCACCGGGATCTCCGATTTCCCGATGGACAAAGTGCCGACGGTGCCCGATCCTTTGCCATGCGTCCTTCCAGATGGACGGCTCTTGATCTTTCCGGGGTTTCGAGACCTGCAATTCCCGATGCCTGGTGTCTCGGATCTCCGATACGCACGATCGCGTGACACGTGTCCTTCTTCAGACGGACGTCTCAGATTAACTCTCGAGATTTCGAGACTTTTGATGTCTCAACTTTCTTGTCCTCAGGAACTCCTAACACGCGTCCCACCGAATGGATGGTACAGATCCCGCGTCGAGGTTTCCTTTAGGGATTTCCCTGATCCTTCGTTCACGGGAATATCGGTTTGTCGATTCCCGATACGTTGGTCCTCCGATGGGCCTTTGACCTGCCACCTGTCCTCCAGGGTGGCCCACACGCTATCGGGAAATCGCATATCGCGATTTCACGATGTCTGATGCACTTGTTCACGGGACTCGCGAAACTCTGATTCCCGATTCTTCGATGAAGCACCTGCCACCTATCCTCCAGGGTGGCCCACACGCTATCTGCCTTATCGGGAAATCGTATATCACGATTTCGCGATGTGTGATGCAATTGTTCACGGGACTCGTGAAACTTCGATTCCCGATTCTCCGATGAAGCCTTTCTCCTGGTGGTGCCCGATCGCTGCCACGCGTCCTTCCAAATGGACGGTCCCGATTATGTCGGGATTTCGAGATTTTTAATGTCCCGGTTCTCATGACCTTGAGAACTCCGATCTCCCGATGGCTTATCTTCCTCGCAGCTTCTGCAGATCTGACAGCCGTCGACGACCCTCTTCAGCGATCATACGCGCCCATCCAAAACTCAACCATACACTGATTTTCTTACATGAAAACTCTTTTTCTTCCTTTGCCTCAGCCTTTGCCATCAATGACAATATTTCCAAAAATCTCCCACTTTGTCATTGATGGCAATACTCTACCTCTGTCTTTTTCCTCCCCCTTTGACATCAATGGCAATACCCATGCTCCCCCTAAGATCGTGTTGCATCGTCATCATGATCCTTTGCAGATGACCAAGGCGCCCACGTAGTCAGAAGCACCGTACAACCAATTGAGGCTTCTGTACTTAGGTATACCTGATCCTCTGCATGGCAGAGACTACTCCCAGTTTTTGGCGGAGATATTCGAACGCTTCCCTGGGTAGAGGTTTGGTAAATATATCAACAACTTGTTCTTTGGACGAAACATATTCCAATTTCACCTTTTTCTCATGCACTTGTTCTTGTAAGAAGTGATATTTGATGGGAATGTGCTTGGTCTTGGAATGCATAAC
>SNQJ01S0035314.1:1207-13374 GCA_010110895.2 Picea sitchensis
AGGAGACTAGGAGGTATAATTACAACTAATGGACTAAAGCCGACATAAATAAAATAACATTACTAATATAATATGCCCCAATTAAGGGGTAATGAGCCAATATTAGGGCTTAACAAGTCCATACTTATCAAGATGAGATTTTTGACTGCTGATAATGTCATCCAAAACTTTTGATCTATTCTATATATATTTATTTTGAATATCCTTTCTTACTGTGACAATATTTGTTTCCAAGTTTCCAATGATCTTTTCATTTTCTTCTAGTTGTTCTTTGAGTTCTTATTCAATTCTTTTATCTTCTTCTATTTGAACCTTCAATCTTGTGATCATTTGTTCTAGTTCTCGAGTGTCCTTTTTCTTGTCTAGTTCTGCTTGTAGTTTCTTGTTTTTCTTCTTTTCTCTTCTGATAACTTCTATGTCACACATTAATTATTCTTGATAGTCAACTTCTGCCTCTTCAATTTCATCTTCGAATTCTTCATATCCTTCTTTGGTTTCTTCATATTCTTCTTCGGAGTTTTCCTTGTCAATCTTTTACTGCCATGAATAGAACTCTTCCTATGTCACTGTCACTGATTTCATATTCATCTGATGATGAGATGTCTTCTTTGATGCATAAGCCTTTCCTGAAATCTTTCTTTGTAGTTCTTTTTCCTTTATATGTGCGTTTGCCTTTTGAGTAACCTTCATCATTTCTCTTTTTCTTATGAGGACATTTGTTATCAAAATTACCAATACCATCACAATTAAAACAAATTAAAGGAATCTTACCTCTATACCTACCATTAGTTCCCTTGTTCAGTCTTTTGACGAAGTTCGCCACTTCTTCATCATCTTCCAAGACGTCGTTGTTGCTGCTATATTATTCTTGTTCCTTTTTCTTTTTCTTTGATCTTTTGGATGCTTTGAAGGCTTCTTCTTTTACATCTGGATTTTCCTTCTCAGTTCTCATTTCATATGTTGTGAAGATTCCATGTAATTCATCCATGCTTATTGAGTTCAGATCCAATCTTTCTTCTAATTTTGATATCTTAGGGTTGAATCTCATAGGAAGAGATCTTAGTACCTTTTGAACAATTACAAATTCTTCGATTTCTTCTCCCAATCCTATGATTGCATTCACTGTTTTGTCAACTCTTAAGAAGTAGGCTACAATATTCTCATATTCCTTCATTTTTATTTGTTCGAACTAACCTCTATAAGTTTGAAGTTTTGTTGCTTTGACTTTTGTATCTCCTTCATAAATATTTTGAAGCTTGTCCCAAATATCTTTGGCATATTTACAATGTGTGTGTGCAACTTTGGTGAATATTGTTTCGAGACCATTCAAAAGTGCATTTTGTAGCTTTGGAATTGTACGACCAAGTTTCATTACTTTGTCAATTGTTGGTGGAAGCGTTGAGTGCGGCGTATCATCTGCAATTGATTATGAAATTCAAACCCATTGCTTGTATATATGTCTTCATCCCTTATGCTCCCAAAAACATACTTCTATGCATCAAAGTGTGGTATTCCATTTTTATATGAGTTGGTACTTCCAATGATCTACCTTCAGTGGTTAAGCCGATTTCTGAAGGAACCTTTTTTTGATACCAATTGTTGGATTCTTGAGGTGAATTGTTAATATAAATCAATTATAATCATTTAATCCAAATAATCCAAATTTATATCAATAGAATTATTATCTAATAAAGACCAATAAGAAATGAACAATCACACACATACATTTGATGTTTCAGTGGAAACTCAAATTGGGAGAAAACCACACAATGCTTTATCTTATATGTCTTGAAGAGTTACATTCATTGGAAGCACCAACTTCTTTTGTTTTCAAACTGCAACTGGAAAGAGGCTCAACCCTAGTTTCTTAGGCTACAGCCCGAGGGAAGATCAAACTCCCAATTCTTCTGACTAGAAGGAGGTTACAACCCTATGTTCTCCATCTACAACGGGAAGGGTGGCTACAGCTCCCTTTGTCCTTTCCCGGATTCAACCACCACGAGTAGAAGTAGAATGATGGAACCAGCTGTCACACTATCAGCGTGATATATACCGCGTAAGCGGGTACCAATAAACTGAACCATGCATCCAACCATGCATCAACTTGTACCATGCATCAATCATGCATTAAATTGTACCTCAACCTATACCGTCAATTATTTCATCAACCATGCACCAACGTACCAAAAATGCAGCAATCAACTTTTGTACCATAAAAAGTGCAACCAACCATGTACCAAGTATGTAACAATCGTAATGTAAATTACTCATCAACTATGACTCATCAATATGTACCAACATCCTCAACTATACACCTCTTGTATGAGCCAACTCATGAAACCCTACTTGTCTCAACCATGTACTTAACTTGTACCTCAAGCAAAATCCCTCATCAATTTCATCATTCAAATATGATTTGTAAATTTTAATAGACACAGTGTATATGATCACATACCTACAAACCTTCCTTAAATTTAACAATAAGATACTAGGATTTTTCATCAAGCGTTTCTTTAGTCTCACAAGACTAGTTTTGGATTAATCAACAACCCTAGCTTGAAATAATCTGGCTTGTACCTATAATGAATAAATATTTGGCCGATACACAATGTTATTCAGCGTGTTTTGTCTGAATTCCTCTGGGTTTCACTACTTGGAATCTCTGAGAAAGGTTATGGAAAAATATTTTTATGGCGAATTGTGGCTTATTCTAGAGAGACATTGTAGAGTGTGTGTGCTTATGGAATATTTGTTGAATTTATATGAAAATGTTACAAAAATACACATCTTACTCTAACCGACAATTTTATGGTAATGAATTTGGATCTGTTATGAATAATTATGACGTTTTACCCGAAACACATGTCTTTGACTAGTTTCAAGACTATCCACAAACCCTATTTTCCATGGGTGTAACTCAAAATACAACAACCCACAAGATGAATTTTTACCATTGATGCCGGATATGTTACCTCAATGGAATGGTAATTGGATTAGAATAATTCTAAAAAATGTTATTGCAAAAATGTTTAGATGACGTGAAAAAAACATACCTTAGAAGCATCATCAAAGAATTTATCCTTCCTTGAATTACGGTCTTCTTTTTCTTCAATTTCCTTAGAAATTAGGCTTATATATCCTTTGTTTGCAGACACCTATGGGTATTCAATATTCTCAAGGGTGTTCTTAAAATGAGAGCCTTGCCTATTATTTATACTCTCAAGTAGCTTCCTTAAAACATCTTCTAGGAGTCCCTTGCCCACTTTCCTTATTTTAGGGTTAACCCAGCTTCTAATTTCCATTAAATTTATAATTGAATTGATTTATTTTGTATTCACTTTTGAATTGCTAAGTACAATAATCACTTCACTTTATTATTTACCTTTAAAATCTTAAACCATGACTACTTTGACCTTTTGGGTCTTCTAGATGACATATAAGGGGGTCCTCCAACTTCATAGACCATAACTCTCAAACCCAGTAGAGTTATGTGACATTCCATACCACAGAGAAATGGAATGACATGTACTATCATATAGAATAGTATTACATTAAAACATATTAAAACATCTTGATATCAATTAAACAAACTTGGTATTACCCAAACCTGGGTTCAACTTTTCATGGCCATAACCCTCTAGCAGTGAAGTTAATGTGCTTGGCAGTTCCACATACTGTGGAAATGGCATGAAAAATATCCATCTAGGATAGTTTCAATGAAAATTCATGGTGTTCATCTCATTATTCCACAAATAATCATGGGTTCTCTAACCATACTTCTGGAATAACTCAATCCATGCAAAGCGCCTTCTCGTGAGGGATTTCACCATAAGGAGACCACTTTGGGTTCATAAATTTCGTGTTAGCCCAACCATGACAAGACAATAACAAGTCATCTTTACCTAAAAAAATATTGGGTCCATTACCCAACCTTTGTTCCATGTAACTTTCTTCAAAGGGTTGACATTAATGACAATAACCAATCCATAGTAAATATTCATCATTAATAGGCAAAGGGATCGAGGAGATTTGTTATTAAACCACATTAAAGAACAATTTGTGGAAGATTATATTATATCTCTCAAGTGCTCATTCAAATATTATTTTGGATCAAAAGAATACTCTCATCAACTTGTGGAAGAAACTTCTTCGACAATGGTTAAATGGAGATACTTTGAACATTTTGGATGAGAGGACTAGGGCTTTTAGCAGTCTAGAGTGTATTCTTATTATTCATCCCCCTTCTCAGCAAAAGTTTATATCTACAAGGCGAACCCCAACTATAAATGTAAATGAAAATGTCTTAAGTTGGTGAGTTGTTTTGATATCATTTTTGGTATGCACCTTCCATGGTATGGTGCACACATGTACTTCACACTAAAATGATGGCGTGCGCATTCCAGGATACCACGCACAAAAACTTAAGTGCAAACAATTTTGAGAGCCGGGGGAGCCTTTGTGTATATGTTGTTGTGTTTTGAAGCTGGTGAGCCAGTTTACGTACCATGCATGTATCTGTACAGTTATGTGGGATTTGGTAGAGAGTGGGTTGTTGGGACAGTGGGACATTCAAGGCCGAGGGTTGTTAGGCTCATGAGAAATTTTCTCTAGGTGATAGAATTGTTGAGAATTGATTTTGCAAGGTGCCAAACTATGCTTCTGAGGAGACTTTGAGACTTCACATCACGGCCACGGTGTTGAAATCAAAAAGGAAGTGGGGCGTCGAGAAGGGTGACTAGTAGAGAAGGGGCACACTTATTTAGGTGGGACATGCATGTGGGGAGATGTGGGCGTAGGTTGTTATTTGGGTTATTTTGTGACAAAGTCTTTCTGTTGTGTGAGATACATCGACTGGTTAGGAATCCCTTTACTTGGGTCAAGTTTAGTCCCATCTCAGGGGTGGCCCACTACTAAGAGTGATGAGAAGTGTGGTCTAAGGATGGGAGGAGTTTTTGGAAGATGCATACATAGTTGGTGATATTTTTACAATATAAGTGTATCAGCTGTGTGTTAAATTACATGTTGCATTATTATCTATGTTTATTTTTTATGGGTTTTGTGTGTGTTTATATGTATTTATATTTATATGGGTATTTCACATCTATGTTGCATGTATATGTTCTTGTTATTTCCATATGAATCTATGCAATTACAAAAGAATGCTTGTTTTCTGTTTTAATTTTTATATATAAAAGTTCCACAAGAGTTTACGTGTGTATATGTTTTAATTTGCATCACAGGTTTGAATTTTTTACTGGCCAACCCTAGTTGAATCTTGGGGATGTACCCACAATGTGGTATCGAACTCCGGTTTTCAACACTATCTGGATAGACTGAAAGTTGAGTTGAAGTGAAATTTCATGAACAATTGATTTTTGATGGCCAAATTTCCTGTTGTCTGAGCGTCCATGGTAAAAATTAGAAGCAATATGGCGTGGAATTGGGCCGAAGCCCCAATTTTGTTGTTAAATTCATGGGAAATATTAGAAATTTGGCCAAGTGGTGAGATATTCTTAATTTAATATCATTTCTAGCAAAATTCAGACCCCGAATTGGTCAAATTTGAAGTTACTGGGAATCCATGATGGATGGGCCGAGAGACCAGTTGATTAAAATTCTCAATTTGTGAATTGTATTTGGGAAAAATTAGTTCCAAGAATGTCAACCAACAACGATTTGTATTTGCAGGGGTTGAATGGGTTTTATCAGGGTGAAGTGAAAAAAATTCATAGTTGTAGAATGTCTATGGTGAAAAGTGGGAAAAAGTTTGGCAAAAGGCCCAATTTATGCGGCATTATTCACGAGGAATTGATGCACAGATAATAAGTGTGTGCAGGTGTGCGCACTGAAAATGAATGATGCGTAGTGAAATGATTGTGATGTGTGGAAAATAAAGGTCATGGCTAGCCATCTGCAAAGTAGTAATTCATGAAAAATAATGGTGCGTGGTTGTGCGCACTTAAGTTTGGCGTTGCGTGGTGTAGAGTGGCAATGCATGGAAAATATTATCATGGGGGTCTGTGCACTTAAATTGAAAGTTACATTGCTGAGTGGTAATGCATGGAAAATATTAGTGCATTAGATTACATTACACTTAAAATTTCATTGCATGGTGTAGAGGTGGTATCGCCAAAAACTATTGCTTTATGGGTCACAGCATAGAAATTTGGCGTTGTCGCAGTTACATAATGGTAATACACATAAAATATTGGTTTTGTGAGTGTCTTGCCCTCTAAATTTAGCATTGTGGTGTGGATTAGTGACACATGTATGTACAGGCATGCGTATAAAAATGGCTTTTACATGGTGTGCGTAGTATTGACAAAGCACAAAGGATTTTTGTTGGTGTGCAGTATGATAATGAGTATATTTTATCATGCAGAAGTTTAGTTAATGGTGCGCGAAGAGCCTAGTGCGTGGTGGGGGCATAATAAAATATGTCATGGTGCAACGCATAGAGTGAAATGCATTACCAAATATTAATGCATGACAAAAGTGCATGCAACAAGTGATAGTGCATAAACCAAAATTGTCTTGTGGTGGATATTGGTGTGCGATACAAAAGTAGTGCACGTTGTTATTGGTGCGACAGAGAAGTAATCATCATTGGTTATAGGTGCTCAGAGCATGCACTACTTATGGTGTTACTGCGCATACTAAATATGGGTGTACATATTGAAATTTGTTCACACGAAGTCATTTGGATGGGTGTAGAGCAACATAAAACGATTGAATTTTAGACATTTAATATTGTTTGAAGGTCATCTTTTTGAGCACGTTTTTGAGGCCATAAACAAAATTTTTAGCTACTCAAAAACCACAAGAACAAAATTTACCAAGGTACAATTTTTCTTTGTAGCTCAAATAAAATAGGTCAGAGAGAGATTTCTAATGGTATAAACTATTTGTCAAATAAATCTTTTATGAGGAAGTTACATGACAAATAGTGGAGGTAAATTTTAAAACCCAACCAACTTGAAGGAGCCGTGCTGCTCTGGAATTAGTTTGAGGCACATGAGAATCTATGAAATATATTGAACCATAGAAAATAGTCCTAGAGTTGAATTAAATTTATGGGCATGTTAAAATTGTTTAATATACATAGAAGGTACTTGTAGCATTCTAGACCAAAAACACTAATTGGCCTAGAACTTCAGTATGTTGTAACTAGCATCCCAGAACCTAGAGAGAGGTGAAACTTGGAAATAATACCCAAAATATGTATATGAAGAAACCCAATTGATCTCCTACTAAAATTCCAATGGGTAGGTGCAAAATGCATAATTAGGTGTAAGTGCACCAAGTTGAAGAGTGAGCAAAACATTAATAGACAATTTTCAAATAACCACAACTTTCTACTAAAGACTGAATTGAGCATGGAAGAGGTGTTTGAAAGGTCTTGGACAATAGAATATAATTATTCATCCAAAAAAATTTAGTTGGCAGATCCAATTTCGAAATCAAAAGAAAGTTTGATATATTATTGAGCGAATGATTCATATTCTTCATGAAATTGATGAGTCAATTAACCTAACAAAGTTCTGTTGGCTACACACACATTTTGCAGTTAACAACAACTAGATTAGATAGATATCAACCTGAGTGTAGGGATGGAGAAAGATACACAGGGGGATTACAGTCATGAATATGAGATCATAGGGATGGATGTGCATATGGTCATTGAAGGAACAAACTCAAATGGACATGGAGAGAAAGGATGAAAAATGAATATGGTAGAGACCATTAAAATTTGTAGAAGGATGTCCAAAACCATAAAGATGATAATGAAAGGCTTATGGATCAAGGAGAAGAAGGAGTAATTCAACATGAAGTTAATTGAGAGCTTGAACATAAAATAAAATAAATTGGATAAGGAGAATAGCTCAAGAAAATGGAAGTCATGGGTCCTCTGATGAGAAAAGAAGAACAACAAGTGTTAGTATACATCACCATAACCCCCTGAGGCATTTCGATAAGAGAGAACATAGAAACTCAATTCCATCCCATGTTAGAAAGCATATGAAGTACAGGGTGGATGAATCTGAGGAGAAATAGACAAAATCAAACCACTTACATTTGATGGTGAGCAAAGAAGAATGAAGATGAAGAGACATGGTTATTGGGCATGAAAAAGTATTTCCAATTACTAATTACTCTTCTCATGCATAAGGGGGAATTTCCATCTATAAAATCAAGGGAAAGGAATCCATGTGGTGGGATCATCTTGTACAAGTGCAACACATTAAAGAGAAAATATTTACTTGGAGAATCTTGTGCAAGTGCAACACATTAAAGAGAAAAATGTTACTTGGAAGGAATTCAAGAAATATTTTGAAAATAAATACTTGACTAAGACATACTATGACAAGAAAATGAAAGAGTTATTTGAACTCAAGCTTGGGAGTATGACCATAGATGAATATGAAAGAAGGTTTTTAGAACTGCTAAAGTATGTTTATTTCATCAAGGATGAGACAATTAAGATTCATAGGTATTTGAGTTGATTTCCATCATTCATCAGTGACGAAATACAATATGATGATCCAAAAACATTAGAGGAGATCATAATGCGAGCTAAATGCCTATATGATCAACAAAAATCAAGGCAAACTTTCCAAAAATCTTGGGAAGACAAGAAGAAATTCAAAATGGATCAGAGGAAGAAGGGAACTAAGCCACCATTCTTCAAAAATAGTCCTCAGGGAAAGCCAACTTCTAGAGAACCTAGAATTATTGAGATAGGGGGGAATAAGCCAAGTTGGGGTTGAAAATGAGATCATATGTTTAGAGATTTCCCTCACAGAGGTGAAAAAATGAGGACTATTCACAATGTACAACAAGCTGAAATAGTGGAAGACATGGGAAGAACTGTACCAAGGATCTATGCAGCCCTAAATAATAAGCAAGAAGAGTATCAGTCACATATGATTGAAGTGGAAGGTATGATCACCAACCAAACCATTTCTATTTTAGTTGATTCAGGTGCTATTCATAGTTATATAGATCCTAAGATGGTGGAACGTTTGAATTTTTCAAGAAGCAAGCATGGAAAATCTTGGTTGGTGTAGCTAGTTACTGAAGCCAAAAGAAAAGTTAATGAGATGGTTAAGTCATGTCCTATGGACATGAATGGAATGAACACCAGGGAAGATTTGAACATATTTCCTTTAGGTTCCTATGAATTTCTAATTGGGATGGATTGGTTGGACCAACATCATGCTATCCTAGATTGTCATAACAAGGCATTTACTTGCTTGGATGATGAAGGGAACCTAAGGACAGTGCATGGAATTCCCAGGGTAGTAACCATCAAAGCAATTTCAACATTGCAGCCGAAGAAATGTTACAGAAAAGGGTGTCAAATATTTGCAGCACATATGGAAGAGACACCTAAAGATAAGGTGTCAAATATTGAATATTATGGAGTCCTAAAAGAGTTTGAAGATGTGTTTAAGGAAACACTAGGATTACCCCCTAAAAGAGACATTGATTTCTCCATTAATATGATACCTGGAGAAACTCAAGTATCCAAGACCCCTTACAGGATGACTACACCAGAATTGAAGGAATTGCAAATGAAACTTGAATAATTTCTAAAGAAGGGTTATATACACCCAAGTGTGTCACCTTGGGGTGCCCCAATTTTATTTGTGAAGAAAAATGATGGAACATTGAGAATTTGCATTGACTTTAGGCAGTTGAACAAAGTAACTGTGAAGAATAAGTATCCTTTTCCAAGAATCAATGACCTCTTTGATCAGCTGAAAGATTCAAAAATATTCTCCAATATTGATCTTAGGTTTGGTTATCATCAAGTAAGAATTAAAGAATAAGACATCAACAATATTGCTTTCAGAACAAGGTATGGTCATTATGAGTTCACAGTGGTGCCATTTGGGTTATCAAATGCACCAACTATCTTCATGTGTTTAATGAATGATATTTTCATAGAATACTTAGATAAGTTTGTCATTGTATTTTTAGATGACATTATTATATATTCTAAGTTAGAGGAAGAGCATAAACAACACTTGAGGATGGTATTGGAAATATTAAGGGAGAATCAGTTGTATGCCAAATTGAGCAAGTTTTCCTTTTATCAGAAGAACATTCATTATTTGGGGCATATCATTTTAGAGGAAGGGATAGTAGTGGATCCTTAGAAGATAGAATCCATTAGAGGATGGTAAGCACCAAAGAATGTGAAAGAGGTTAGATCATTCATGGGCCTTGCAGGATACTATAGGATATTTATTGAAGGATTCTCAAAGATTGCACACCCAATCACTTCCTTGCAAAGGAAGGGTGTGGAGTTTCAATGGACATTGGATTGTGAAAAGAGTTTCCAACACTTGAAGCAATTATTAACAAGTGCTCCAATACTAAGGATTGTATGCACAAATGGATGTAAAGAAGGATTTGGTTGAGTCCTCAATCAAAATGGGTTAGTTGTATGTTATGAATCAAGGAAGTTGAAGGAGCATGAAAGGCACTATACCACTCATGACTTGGAGTTGGCAGCCATAGTGCATGCCTTGAGGAAGTGGAGGAACTACCTCATGGGGAAAATGTTTGAGTTGAGGACATACCATAATGGTCTGAAATATGTATTTGATCAACCAACTCTAAATTCTAGGCAAAGCAAGCGGTTATAATTTCTCCGTGAATATGACTTTGATATAAAGCATGTCAAAGGGAAATAGAACAAGGTGGTTGATGCACTTAGCAGAACGGTGCATGAGTTGCATGTTGTAGCCATAAGTAGGTACTAATAAGATTTGAAAGAAAAAATCATAGAGGCTGCAAAATCAGATTTTCAATACAAGGAATTAGTGGAAAAATTACAACAAGGTATTTTGCAGCATAAAATTGAAGACTATAAGCTAGAATATGATGAAATTATCATATGCAGGGGAAGGATTTATGTACCAAATTCCCAGGAATTGAAAAATCTGATATTCATAGAAATGCATAATGTACCTTATGCTGGACACCCAGGTTATCATAAAACTATTGCAGCTGTCAAGAGACAATATTATTGGCCAGGAATGAAAAAAGAAGTTGTTGATTTTATTGCCAAATGTTTGGAGTGTCAAAAGGTAAAGGATGCATATAGACACCCAGTTGGTTTTCTATAGCCATTACCCATTCCTGAGTGGAAATGAGAAGTTGTAACAATCGATTTCATCACCAAACTTCCCAGTACAAACAAGAAACATGATTCTATCAAGGTAGTGGTGGATAAGCTTACTAAAGATTCCCATTTTATTCTAGTAAAGCTCATTGATGTAGGAGAATCACTTTCAAGGTCAATAGCGCACACATGGAGGCAATCATAAGAGATTTAAGCAACACCTGAAATTCAAATCGGGCATTAACTCAAAATTTAATTGGCTTGTTGAGATATTTTGTTGAGCAATTTGAATATTGTAACTTGTTTGAAAAGTCTCTAAGGACTGTAAGAAATCACAGACATGGAGTGTTGACTTTGTCTGATATTAATTAGTATTTATTGTAATGGGATAGAGTAAGTAACAATTTTAAGTTTGAAATGATAGATTTCAGAACAAGACGAAAGAGCTCATGGAGCCAGTCCTTAGATATTCTGATTTTCAATTTGTAATAGAGATATATACAGAGTAGAGTATGAAAGGATTGTAGTAGAACCAAAGTAGAATAGAGCATATGAAAACCATGTGTATTTTTTATTTTTATGAATGAATCGAAGAGACGAAAAGCTGTCCCAAACTGGACTTTTCGTTTTTATGAATGAATCGAACAGACGAAAAGTTGTCCCAAACTGGACTATGTTCATCTGAATGTGATTGCATGAATATTTCACTCTATATGTGGTATTTATTTCATTCTTGTTCCTGTATGAGAGTTCGAGAAGACGATTTCATGAACCTGTAACGAAAGTGGACCAGTTCCAATCATTTCTCTTTCGAACCATGTATGCAAGGTGTGCATTGACTGAGTCTTATAATGACTCAGAGAGAAGGCTTCAGAGAGAGGACAGAGGGAACTTGAGGATCCAAGTGCAAGGAATGCATAGAGGATAGAAGCGACCAAGTTTTGAAGGGATAATGTAAGAGAACGCCAGGTGGGTGTAAGGTATTTTCATTTCAAGAAAATTCCTCGAATATGAGTTATTCGAGATCTTCGAA
>SNQJ01S0035314.1:24347-60496 GCA_010110895.2 Picea sitchensis
AAATGTTTTTTTTTTTTTAATTTCAATTCTTTTTGTTTTCTTATCTTTTTAAGTTTTTAATTGATCCAAAAAAATGAATTATATTTTTTAACTAAATATTTAAAAATAGTTTTATTTAATTACAATTATTTTCTATGTATTGAAGTAAAGGTAAAAAAATGTGTTAAAAATGATATTTTCCACTATATTTAAAAAGTATGGAACCATAACTTAATTAAGGACACATAATTATATGAAAAATCTTAATTTAAAAAAAAATGAATGGTGTGCGACATTTTTAACATTGGATGAAGCATGAAAATACGATTAAAAACACCATTGAGTAAAAACAAAAATAGAAAAGTTTGAAAATAGATGAAAAAACATTGTTAAAAATAAAATTAAAAAAATTGAACAATTTGAAAATAAATGAAAAAAAAACATTTAAAAAAAAGTGGAAACCTTATGTATCAGAAAATCTAAAATATCAAAAAGCCACCTAAAAAGGGAGGGGGTGCTATTGGTAACACCATTTTTAAAAACGGGGTAAAAAACTTGACCCCCCCCAAAAAACGAGAACTTTGTATCTCTTCTCCATCTTGGTAGCACCCAAGCACATCATCAAAGCTATCTGAATTCTTCAACACACTTTTCTATGGAAATGATCTAACTCCATCAAAAAATGGGCATTGGTTGCCTAGGACAAAATATGCACCTTGAAGATCAAAGGAGGGATTGGTCTTAGATATATGGACATTCTCAATGGCATCCTGGGGAAAAAACCTGGTGGAGATGGATGCAAAATAAAGGGGAACTATGGATCTCTCTTTGGAAAAATAAATATGCCCCCAATATTAGTTCCAAGGATCTCATTAGAATGATTCAAACACATCAAGGTTCAGTCATTTGGAATGATCTTGGTAGAATAAGTCCCTTACTCAATATCACTACTTCTGGGAAATCAAATACGAGAAGTCAACTCTATTCTAGGAGGATTCTTGGAAGCAAATTCCCAAGCTTCGGGACAATCAAGATATCCTTCATGTTAAAGAAAGTATGACAACTGACCATGGTAAAAAAATACATTTCTACTGGAAACAAGAAGTAAGTTCATATGAATGGTAGTCATGGCTCCTTAAACCTAACCACGTTCATGTGTTTCTCAGGCCTTTCTTGAAGAAACCAGAAGTTGATATTCTTATGAGGAAAATCAAAACCTCCTCGCTGCATCCAAATAAAATTAGATGGGGATATCAAGCAATATGATTATTTAGTTTAAATTAAGCCGAATTGGTTAAAACTCAACATGCATCTCTCCTAGATGATGAAATTTGGAGTAAAATATGGGAGGCCAATTTGTGGCCGAAGGTAGCGTACTTTCTCTAGCTAGTGGCACACGGGAAAATTACTATTTGGGATAAAATAATTTAGCATGGATTCTCATAAACTGGTTTTGTGTCTTATGTGGGAAGGATAATGAAACCATGTAGCACCTTTTTTAACACTTGCATATTCAGCCAAGCCCTTTGGGATCAAGGAGCAATAAATTTCACACAATCCAATAGGACAACGAACACCATCAGGCATCCTAGACGAACTAGGGCCTTAAATGTCCCCTTCTGAATAGAATCTGACAGCCTTTCCCAGGGTTTCTCCTACGTGAGACATGGAAGGAACATAATAGAAACATTTTTAAAAACGAGTGTTTGTTTCTCTCCAATATATGGACTAAAATAAAGAAAAATATCCTGAGAACGGTTCTTATAGGAAAATGGCATGAAGAGGATCTAAAATGCAATGATAGGGAAAAGTGGTTGATTTTTAATTGGATAACCCATGCCTCCATCCCCACCCATGCTCCCTCAAGTTTACCCTCCCCTTTCTCTTCCTTGACATGGTGTGTCAAGTTAAATTTTGATGGTGCATATAAATGAAACCTAGGTTCAACATGATTTGGTGGAGTTTTCAGATATGAAACATTTTTCATTAGGTTGCATTATTTGGATCTTCACTGGTTTCATTGGCTCTAATACCAACAATGGAACAAAAATATGGGGACTACTCAAAGGCTTGGATATCACTAGTGACAATTGATTTGATAAACTCATTGTGGAGGAGGATTCGATGTCACTCGTACCTCCTACTCTAGGGATGGATGTTTTCTTTGTTGACCATGATTCAAATAGGACATTGAAGTACTTGTTGCGATTTTCTTCCTCGAATAACCATTATGATTCCATCAATTGCATATGAAGTGGAGTGAGACTCTGTCTTGGTGAGCATTATGACCATGCATGGGAGGAAGTTTCAAAAATGAGGTATGAGTCTCGGGTTCATTCAGAGTTTGATGATTATTGTTTTTGTTTACTTAACCTTACATCTGAGCATTCCACGACAAAGGAAGTTGGTTATTTTATACAATAATTCAAGGGGTCTGTTGGTGGGCTCCCAAGCACTCATGGAGTCTCACAAGCATAATGAAGGGAAGGATTCATAGCATAAGACTAAGGCTTCCCTCACAATTGAGGAAGAGATTGAGCACTACCACTATAAAGTTGAGAAGTCTATGAAGGATTCCATATCCATATTGAAGGAGGAAGTGAGGGTTTTTTGAGCCTGCACTAAGGATAGATATGTTAACAGGTAGATGGGAAAGATTATCCTTGACTTGGGATGCACCAGGAACATGGATTCTAAA
The DNA here is from genome assembly GCA_010110895.2 of Picea sitchensis. NCBI lineage: Eukaryota > Viridiplantae > Streptophyta > Pinopsida > Pinales > Pinaceae > Picea > Picea sitchensis. The sequence continues at coordinate 27,025 of SNQJ01S0035314.1, forward strand.
TTTCACAAGACTGCAAAACTCTATTGGAATGTGAAAACCTCGATGGCTCGGAGTATGAATCCATAGGAGGATTAAATCAGGAACCTCTCTTAGAGAATGGATACGTTGGAGCGTTAGGTTAGTTTTATCTTGAAAATGGCCTCTTGATTGGTTAAAAATCATGGAGGGGTATTTCAAATAGTTGGTGACTAACAAGTTTCCTCGTTTTCTAGGCCTTCGCATCCCTTTCCTCAATAAGATGCAACTCATCTGATGAAGGCACCCCAAGTTCTTTCTCTTGATGATTGATAGTCAAGTCATAGTTTTTACTTATCTTTCTATGGGTTTTTTAGTAGTTGCAACAATCTTTAGTAGTCATTCTCTAGAATTTTAAAGTAAGACAGAGGATAATTACTCTTATGGATAATTTTTTTTTTGGTAGTTGTCCTAGTTTCCCTATGGGCAGGCCAACAGGTTGGTTGGTTCTAGATAGACATTTGTCTCATCACATGCCCATACTTGTAACTATGTACATTTTGTTAAGATATAAATAGAAAACCAGACCCCTGCTTACTTACAAAAAAAAATAAAACATTATTGGTTCATTGGGGTTTTTAAATATGTGACAGTATACTTCATGTGGATTTCTCGTTCAACCTTTATTTGAATAAGTCGACCATTGAATGGTAACCAAATATGTGACCAATCAGTTGAAAAATATACATGAAATTTTTCCAACCAATCTCTACTTAAAATAAAACCATGTGACTCCAGAATGTTGACTAAAATACTATCAATGATCTGGTGAAATTTGGGATTTGATGCTAAATTGATTAAGATTCATTTTAATTGCCCTAAAATTTTAACATTCGATCTATCCAATTGTACAATTTATATAGTAGTTTTTTTGACTATATGTTAAGTTTCATGCACACAGAGTAAGAAATGACATTAGATGAAGCCACTAAATCCACTAAAAAATTATGTACATTCCCGTTGAAAATTTTTAAAGTCAAAATAAATGGAGGTGTATGTGAACCAAATGTATTTCCAATTAAAGAAACATTGACATTTGATGAAATACCATGATCTACTTTCTCTTTTTCTGAATTAATTTGTAAACCACAAATCAACTTGTTTTTCTATTGAGTTAATTTAGTTAATTCATAAAAAAAGAAGTTTTTTCTAGTCTCTTTGATATCTTATACAATATCATAATCAAGAATATCAGAACAGACAGTTGGTTTGTTTTGAGTGGAGTTCAACATGTTTGTAGAAACCAATTTTTTTGGAGGGGATGAAGTAGTTGGTGTTTCAGAAGTGCAAGGGAGAACTTTACTTCTCGTTTGAGAAACATGGATTTCTTCAGCTATGTCCTCTTCATCATCATCTATTTTTCCATGAGTAATATCCCCTATACCATTAGTTGATGATTCAATGTTTTTATCATCCACTTTCTCTTCTTGATTTTTTTGTCATTCCTCTTCTTCTTCCATTGCAACGAAAAATTTGAACATGTTAACAAAGGCTTGACAATTTTTCTTAGAATGATTTACTTAATGAGAATGACAATAGTAATCTTGAGAACATTCCTCAAGGTGTATTTCTTCAGGATAAATCTTTTGATTATTGGAAGGTGGAGGATTTCTTCTAAAATGAGGTTTCCATGGTCTCTTGTATGATGAAATTTCACTTGAATTTTTCTTTCGATCTATGATATCATTTGAAAGATTTATTATTATTATTTGAAGACTATCCATGTCAACAAATTCTTTTTCTTTCTAATCATATGTGGTTTTGATTACATTTTGTTTCCTAGCCAGTGGAAATGTTCTTTTCTCCTCAATTGGCTCTTTTCTTGCAATGCTCATAATTTCCTTTTCTACATCTAATGTTTCTTCAAATGTCTTTGCTAATGTGTTTACCGTATCTCTTAACAAAAATGGAAATGAAAGAAGGAAAACATGTGGCATAAAATTCAATAATCACATTATCAATAGGCCTAGAATGTTCTAGAATTTTATTCATCGATGTCAAAAATATTTGATTGAAATATTTAATTTTTTCCTTAGGGGTCATTTTGATTCTTGAAAACTCTAAGATCAATGTTGATTGGATTTTATCCTCACCAAATTTCTTCATGAACGTAGTTTCAAAATCATTCCAATTAGTGATAGTTCCTTGTGGTAGTGAAATATATCATGTAGATTCTTTTACCTAAAATGTATATGGAAATAATTGACACAACATCTTCATGTTGTACACCCATTAAATTAACTACCAAAATGAATTTTCTAACATGATCTTTAGTAGATTCCCTGTTATTAGGATCAAATTTGCATAGGAATTTCTCTGGATGTTTAGGACGTTTATGAGCAAGACTTGGAACTGAAACAAATCCTAGGGAAAGCCATAGTCTCCTTGGTACTCCATCTATATTTGTCCTTTGGGGCTGCCTTGGAATTCCCTAAGGGGATTGTCTAGGATTCCCTTGCGAAGATGGTGGTTGAGATCCAATATGAGTGTGCGGGGGGCTCTATGGTGGAGATGTTGGCCATCCAGAACTAACTTCTAATTGTAAATCAATCAATGAATCATTAATATCATATTATCCCATTAATATATTGGAAATTTGAGCCAAAGGATTAGGTTCATAAATGAAAGTTATTTCACAAACTTTATCTTTCCTAGGTTGTTTACTTTTTTCAGGAATCGTGAACTAAATAGGGGGTTGGATGATTTCCTTAATATGTTCTCTTGTTAAAACCCTAGATAATTGTAGTTGTGGGTTGATTATGGATATTTATTCAAAAATTGTAGAATCAAGAAGCTCAATCTGTGATGATGAAAGATGGTTGTTTTGGGATTTTAACTCCTATGGATTTTCAATAAAATTAGGTTAATTGGACACCAAAATTTGTCTGAGTGATGGAAGTCCAATAGTAGATTTAGGGGTCCTCCTTGGAGGAGATTTGGTATGATATGAATAGGATGACATGATACCATGAGATTCTCTACCAATCATGCATGTCACTTGGCCCTCCTGTAACACCTTTTTTCCCCCAAGTCTATAATTATGTTTAAGACTTCATGCATTATAGTTGATGAAGACTTAAATTGTGTTTATGTTAATAAAAACACCAATCAAATGACTCATAGGGAAGACTTACAATACTGGACATGATACCATAAGTGGGAGTTGGTGAGGGGGTGGGGACTGTGAATTTTTAATGAAGAAAATAGGAATCTTTCACATAAACCCAACTCACACCTACAAAAACTTGAATTTCTAGACTTTACAAAGTACCTTGTTCTCCTTGACCACAAGAAACATGTTAATAATATCTGATCGGGTATTTGGAGCAGTTATAACTACCTTCATATTTGGTACTTGGAAGAGTGAAGGGTTGACTGTAGTTTTCAACCATAAGTACATAGGGTTACCCCATCTATTTGGGATCTTGAACCATATGATTTTTCTTCTGATAGAAGAGAGTTGGGATCCTAGGAAATGAGAGAATGTTTTAGTTTAGGAAAAGGAATGAGGAGGAAGAGGGAACAAACAGAATGGGTAACACACACACACACACACACACACACACACACACAATATACAAGAGACAAAACATTCACACCTGAAGATGAGTAGCCAGACTCACAAATATATGGTGATGCGAATGAGAATATTGAGCTCACCACAAAAACCTGAGAAACAAAGAAAATTGGGAAGTTTTCATGAGGAAAATAGGAAGCTTTCCCAAGAGATGAATGGTCACCATGGAACAAAGAATATCCACATCCAAATTGGAGCTGAGAGGACTACGGGTTTTTTCTTGTTGGAAATAAATCCACACTAGTAAGGAGAGGTTGTCGAGGGACTATGTAGTAGAGAAGGGACTCCCTAGTGGAGAGGAAATCCATATGGGAAGGTACTTGGTAAGATCGTGGAGGTCCTAATTTCAGTGGGAAGAAGGGGATTTCTCTGGTTTCAAAGATCGTGGAGGTCCTAATATCAGTGGGAAAGAGGGGAAACTTATATTTGGAATGAAGGAGAGTAGCCTTCCTAATCCATTCCTTAACCTGTTAGCAAACCTGTGAGAGTCCCCCACTGGTATCATGGCCTATCACGAGTGTGGGTTGCTGTAGCAAGGAAGAAGTGCAATGTTTCCTACGGTTGGGTGGAAAGGAATTCACCCTCAATTAGTTGGTTGGTTGAAAATATCACTAAACATATATAAGTGTTTCCTTTATATTTACATTCAATGTTTATTAGTGGTTGTAAATTGCATTATGTTCTTAATAATAGTTTGAATATGATGAATGAAAGTAAATATGGATTCAAATGGAGTAATGTAATCTCCTATTAAAAGGTTAATGAATTAACTCTGACAATTTTGCATGGAAGGACAATGACCATGTGTTTTCCCTAGATTTTGAATGGGAAATCTATAGGATATGAAAACCTTCATTTGGGGTTCTTGGTAGAGTTTTTATCTATTGTTCAAGATGTAGGTTATAACACTGAGGGAGTAGAGTTAAAAACTTTGTAGGAAGACACCACAGAAAGACCGCAGATATGGTAAGTATAGAAATAATCCTTAACCTCATTGAAATCCTTGTTTAAACTAAGAGAAAATAGTAGCCATTGATTCAGTGAGGAGATCAGATCTCAATCATTCATCGGAGATCCGAGCCTTGGATGAAACCCATTGGAAGGAGGAGACTTTGGGAAAACTTGGAAACGTGGCTCTGGTGAATTTTCCTAATGGGAAATCCCCGAGTCGATGAGATTCATCGATCTATTTGGAAGAGTAAGCTAATGAGATATATATCATTGATATGTCAAGTGCTAAGCTGGTAAGCATGTCGAAAAAGAGGATTTTGGGAAATTCCGTGGGAAGGGGTGAATGGAATTTCTGATGAGAAATATATGATGCTGAAATATTGAGAGAGACTTGAGCCATATATCTATCGAGGTTGAGGCTAATGAGACTAGAGACACTGTATTTGGTAATGATCCATCCTGAAAAGAGAATCCATCAAAGTGATAGTTCCAGTTAACCACTGAGTAGTTATTAGATCTGATAGAACACTAACCATTGGATATGAGGGTCTGATGGTCATTAAATCCATCGAAGGATTTGTCACTTCGAAGAACTGTTCAGGAAATCACGTGGTTGCATAGAGTGGGAAGTTTTCGATGGAAGGGGCTCGAGTGGGAGAGGACCATTGATTTATAGGTGAAGCATCCCGATAATATCTCAGCCATAGAATTCTTAGTAGACCCCACAGGCCAAGTATTGGGTGGAGATTATAAGAGGCATTAGCCATTGCGTGATTTTAAGTTGTTGAGTAAATCAAGACCATTAATATTCCCAACTCGACAACTATTGGATCCGTTAGAAGTAGGGTTGTCGAAAAAGTTATATCAAGAATAGATTAGGGAATCACATAACCTGATCTCCAGATGGGAAATGATCCTGAAACACCACTGGTTGTTGATATAGATAGATAAGAGTGAACCTGAGTTGTTCAATTGAGAACATTTGTTCCTGGGTTGTGTTGTCGCGCTTTGATGAAGGATTGCCGATGAAGGAAAATGAATTCGAGGACTTTTCACTTCCAAATCAAACACAAAAAACTCTCCATTGTGCTGCATATGACATGGAGGAGGTCCATGTGTATGCCACATGGGACAGAGGTCGAATAGGGGGTGAAAAATTTAGACCAGGAGCTTAGTGAAAGAGAAATTTGACATCCCACCAACCTAAGTAGGGTTAAGGGGGTCGGGTGTGTTACACCTCCTTCTAGCACCGATTTTTTATCGATAGAAGAATTTATTCCTGCAATAGGGGATATCTACCCAATCATAAGCCCCAATTAGACATATTCTCATTTGGAATGGTAACTTCCAACCGATATGTGGGCTTGGTTTTCCACTAAAGAAATTTTCTCCTTGATAGGAGACTTAATCATTTAATATCTATAATGTAATGTGTCTTAATCTAATTTACATAAATGACAACTAATTAACCTATCTTAACTCAGAGGAGTACTTAAAAATTAAAAGATGTAGATATGAATGATTAATTTCCAAGAACAAAAAAAATTCATTATCCTAAGGATTTGTTACGAATAAATAACTAATTTGACTTAAATAAGATCATAACAATTATATCCACATCCAATCAGAGTCAAAGAAAATTTATATGTCTGAAACCTGAAAAATGAAAATCAACAGTTTCATAAATAAATTTTAAAATGCCATTAGTTCATCCACAATACAACAAAAGAATATCCCATTCATCACACATGAATATATTTTTATTTACTACCAATTAAACTTTAAAATGAATATAATATATAAGATAAAATGATGAGCAATAAGTTATTTAGAAAAAGTTCATAAAGTTGATTCAAGAGTAAATAAAAATACATAAATTGTTATAAATAATAAAAGTAATATTGATAATAATGCATTCTCTTATATGATATGCAATCAATTGACAGATAAATAGAATTATGGAAAAAAGTTCACATAAAACATGAATAGAGGAAATTGTGAGATTTAACAAAAGTACAATCATACAATATTCACTTTACTCAATTAAAATTTTGACAAAAGATTGGGTCTTCAAATTTAAATTCAAACTGATAAAAGTAATAAGTTTGAGTCTCCAATTTCGAACCCCTAACTCCTCATATAAAATTACATTAAATAACATTCATATAAAATTACATTAAATAACATTCAGATCCTAAAATTAAGTGAAATTTCCTCTTTTCTTTCAACTAATTCTTCCAAGTGGAAACTTACTTCAACAATTTACATTTCAAGAAGAAATATCTCTTTCGCTAGTTGTAGACTCTCTGTTGATTTTATTCTCTCACTCTTTGATAAAGGATTGCCATAGATTAAAGTTTTCTAGCATTGGTGAAATTAGAGGTGGATGAGGAATATCCTCATTTAACATGAATCAATAAGTTTCATGGCAATCTCTTTATTCTCTATGTTGAACCTCGAGAGAAAATATTTGATATATATTGAGCACTCTATTGGTTTGGATATGAACTGTTAGAACGTTTCCACATTCCAAAATTTAAGCTGCATGATACCATCTGCACATGAATCTTTTTGTTGGTTGACATCTGCAAAAAAAATTGACAGTGGCACGACTTGACCAAGAAATTTAACATGAGGCATTTCATGGTCTTCAATAATATCGAGATTCGAATCCTAGAGACCTGAGAAATTATTATTGGTTTCTTTAATTAAGTCCTATGATAAATCATAATTCGTGTACCAAGAATCTAGTGAAGCTTGCATTTTCATTTTCTCCTCTTTAGTCATTTTGGAAAAACCTTTAGGCATATTGTCATCCTTTGCTTCCCATGTTTTTACTTTCTCAGAAAAATTATGAGATACTTTCTGCTTCTCAGATTGAACTTTATATTCTTCAATAAAATTCAACAACTAGTAATGTTGTAACTTGATTCCATTTAGTTTAACATAAAATAATTCTTGACGACTATATAGTTTGTCACTTATACCAATGAATTATGTTTTGATAATTTCTATATTATCTTGCTTTACGTTTAATTCATTGATTTTTACCACTAGAACATTTATTTTCTCTTCATGCTTCTTGAACATCCCTTTTGTTTCCTCTTGAAGAACAACTAATTTCTTAGCATGTTATGTTATGATAAAATTTTCCTCAACTTTAATTTTATCAATAGTATCAACATATACTTTATTTTAATCCATCAACTAGTCAACCTGGGACTGTTGTTCTTTAGATAGGATAGATTATTGAGAACTTAATTTCTCCTGCAACTCTTCCACTTGATTCTTTTCTTTTCTGAATTGAGAATTGGTTTTTCTAACAAACCATTTGTTTGCATCAGGAAGGCCCCTAAAGCATCAACAAACTCTTTTGCAAATTATTCCTTATTCAAGTGTGTTGTGTTCCATATATGAACCAATTCTTGTGAGGCTTCCTTAGATTGCTATGTTTTTCTCTTCTTTTTTCTTCTTTTTATAATTTTATTTGTTGTATCACTAAAAGTACAAGCGTTTAAAGGAAAAATAAATTATTGAACTGGTTGAAAACTTTCTAAATAAAAGGTTGTGGAGATTAACCTTCTAGTGATAGAAGTAATTTGGGTGGTATCAATAGCAGTGACGACTGTAATGAACGTTGAAAAGGTGTGTTCAATACCTTGGGTAACTTACTATCTCCTTTACCTCCCTCAACATATTTTTCAAGAGTTTGTGATGCTTCATTGTCCTGAATGTTTTCTTGTGTCTCTCCACTGCCTTTGTCTTGATAATCTTTCTCTGATTCATCTTTGTTATGATTCTGTTTATCAATTTTCATATCACTAGATGAATTTTTTTGGTTATGTTATGACTCTGATTATACATCATCGTCTTGATCAACATCTCCTTATAAATTGCCTTGTTTCCATTCTTTTCTTTTAGAAAATATTTACTTATGTTGACTTGTGAATCTAAGAATTCCTCCATCTTAGGACTATTCTTCAAATTGTGAATTCTTTGGGATACCTCTTGATACTCTTGAACTCTTTAGAAAACAATTTCAAATGGATCACATTCATTATTATAGGCTTTAACATTTTTTACCATGCTACAATGCTTTTGACAAGACTTATTGGTTCATGTCTTTTAAAATTTCCTTGGGCTAACCAAATTATCTCAAGTTGTTCAAATTCTTTCAAGGCATGTTTGGAATTTAATAAGGAATAAATTCCCAGTGGAATAGGAAAGGATGACCACTGTTTCTTTTGATTTCTTTATAAGGAAGCAACAATACCAAGGACAATAGTTTGATATGTTATCTCTCTAATCACTAGTCTATCGATAACACATCTCGGAAAAATGTGGGGTGTTAATTCAGATCCATAAATTCTGATGTAAGAAAAATATTTATCTATGAACCAATCTCCTATTTCTTTGATGGTGTTCATGGATTCTTGAGTAAACCTAGGAGCTAGTTGATTTTTTAAAGCCATGTGTAGAAGAATCACAAAATGACAACAAATTTCATAAAAATAGTTCTTGTATTTTATAGTTTATAACTTGGAACAATGAATATGAACCATATCTTGAGAAAGGGATGAGTTTGAAGACAATAGAGGGAAAGGGGTTACTGCATACAATGCATCTATCAGGAACCCAGACACAAAAAAACTTGGACAATATCCCAGTGGTGCCTCTTGTGACTTTTTCACTTCTTGTTAGATATTGGAAGAAAGAATATGGGCCCAATTGAAGATTTTACCCTTTAAAATATGGTGAATAAGGGGAACCCATCCTAGTTTAAATTTTAGAGCATATTTTTCCCCATATAATCAACAGAGCATAATGGAAACTAACATAGGAAGAAGAACCTTGTACATAACCAAATATTCCGTTAAATCTATTTTTACAAAATGCCCCTCCTTCATATTTTCTAAACATTAATAAAATTAGAACATATAATTTTTGTTTGATCAATGCCTTCAATTATCAAATTGAAATATTTATTAAGATGACTATAACTTTTCTTCCTATGCTTGCCATTTTTTTAATTCACTAAACTACATTTCTCTTTATTTTTTGTAGTGTATCAACAATGATACATAAAAAAAAAAATGAGTAATCAATAAATAAGAAAATTACCATTAGTAAAATAATATTAAACTTAAACAAATGTATACTTATATTTTTATGCTCTTATGGCTTAAACTCTTCTATCTTTTAATTATGCACACATTACACGAATACACATACTTACTGATACCAACATGCCACTCTTCAATGCAAGACACACACATTTGTTACTAAAAAAGAAACAACGAACATGACTTATATATTTTTTAGCACCCCCAACTCATCAAAATGTATTCATAAGTAATGTGTTCCTCATAGTTAATGCTTAAATAAAAACAATGGACCTATTGAACACTAACTCACTTTAAAGGACATTGCATATGAAAATGTTTGCATGACTTAATTGTAAAGGTGCCTCACAAAAACCTAATCATATTAAATTACAACACAAATGGTCACCAACAATTAAAAAAAAACCTTAGTCCCTAAATCATATCAACCCTATATTTTCCCCATTTTTTGTAAAAGGGTTCATGGCAAGGTATTCCTTGATGACAATGCATTCTTACCAAATGTGATAAAAGCATAGATACATCACTACTCTATCATGTACCTCAAACTTTCAAATTTTACAGGTATAATGGATGTCCTACACTAGTCCTTGAGGTAACCAACAATAAAATGCATGTCACGGTGATTCCATATTCCATTAAAAAATCCTTATATTCTTCATTGTCATCCATATTGTTGGACCAATATAAGAACCAAAGTTTCTACAAAATCAACACCATGTTTTAGAGAGGCTTGTATAACGAAAAAGACAAACACTGGGATCTAGTAAACATCATTTCCAAAATCTCCAATGGGACTTGTCTCTATATTTATAGATCCATATCCAAAACTCATTTCAACAATAAACCAAAACCTAAATGATACACTTTTAACAAAAATGCATATGTTGATCCTCATATACATTAGTGTTTAGCTTAAGGGATATAAAATAATTATAAAACACACATAGAGCATAATCCAAGAGGAAATACTCTACACAAATGAACTTGGCACCAATCATTGTTAGTTTGCAATAAATCATCGCAAATATGCAACCAATGATTGTTAGTATGAAGCAATCCCTTGCAAGTTTGCAACCACTCATTATTAGTCTGAAAAATCCCTTGCAAGTTTGGACTAACTTGTTCCAAGTCTAAAACAACTTCTTAAGAGTCAACAACAACCCATTATGAGTCCACAACCAACCTTGGTGAGTTTGAAACTATCCCTTACAAGTTTCAAACCATTAGTTGAGATCCTGCAACCATTTATTGTGACCCCACAACCACTAATTTTGACGAATCGCAAAGAGTCCTTATGTGTCCATGATGGAATTTTTGGATACACAAAGTATCCTTGAGATATGACCATATTGATTCTCTCTCTCTCTCCCTTATCATAAGCCATTTTAGTATGGAAAAAAATGTCAACTCAAATCAAATACATTGAATGTGGTATACCCAAACATCATACATCAAATTGAAATTGACCACATAAGCTCGAGGAAAAATGTTGGAAGGATCTCTTATGGATCCATAATGGATCCTTGTAGACTTGTAAATGTCCCTTTAAGATCCATAATGAACATTATGGAATTTTAGCTATTTGTTAAGGTTTATTATGCTTTCCAATTCACATGATTTTCCACTTGACATATTTCTTGCACATTTTTGGCATTCCTACAACACAGTTTACTTTACTTGAACATCCCATATAATCACTTTCTAAATTTAATATATAACGTGAACACTACAATTTACTTTACTTGAACATCCCATATAATCACTTTATATTTAATAGATAGTTTGAACACTATTTATAGTTAGTTAATTTTTCATATTTTCTAAGGACCATATGGGCATTTAAAACCACAAATTTTTAATCCACATAGTCCCACCATCAGTATAGAACTATCGAGCAACACATTATGACCCTACAAAATGACATTGTGGTGCCACATGAACAATTTATGACATTTCCATGTTTCATTCCACCTCTTAAATAAATAAACAAAAATATAATATGGAATTTCATTGTCCTCAACCCTAGATCTCTAGTTCATCCAATGGCAACAATAATCCAATCACACATTGATAGAATACCACAATACATTTCTCCACATAACATCATTGTCTAGTTTGTAAAAGAGAATGTTCATATGCAACATTGCAAAGAAATTCCATCACAAAATGAAGCACCCAAACAATATATAATGGTTGTTTCAAACAAAAACATCATTTAACATAAGCAACAACAACATACTAACATATTTTTTGTATAAACATAGCCAACACTTACAAATTGGAAGATGAAAACAACAACAATTCCAATATATTGAGATGCACAATTAATAATTATAAAACTACATATATGCAAATGAAAAAATCAAACAATCTCACTAAATCAATCAAGGCTACCACTTTACAACACAATAACATACAAAAACACACTTGACGATCCAAAAAAATTACCTATGTAACTACAAAAACTTTTGTGATCTACCAGTTACCAAACCATGTCGAATCAAAAGATCCAAAAACTCAAAGAGTTAATAAAGTATTTGATGTGCACCATTTTATTCCATTTCTTATACTATCGTGAATTGTATAAATATTTCTAAACACACTTCAAGAAACTATGCAACATGTCACAACAAGAACATTATGAGGCTAAAGATTTTCGGGTAAAGAGAAAATAAATAACATCCATACAAGAAACTAAAGAATTCCCCATATTCTTATCCATAGCCACGAAACAAACATTATTGTACACAAAACCTAAGAAACTAAAAAATTCCCCATATTCTTATCCATAGCAATGAAACAAACATTATTGTACAGAAAACCTAACTTTTAGACAACAAACACATCATTTTGAGATGGCATGTATGCACCCATCATGTGTACATCCCATGCAAACAAATTTGCATGTTCCATAACCAATCTCATCCTCAACAATCATACAAATGACAACTTTTCACTATCCCATACAAATGACAACCCATAACCTTTCTAACCACAACTATGCATACTTGAGAATTCTCAATAATAAACAACAATCTCATCCTCAAAATTCACACAAATAACAACATTTTATTATCACATACAAATGACAACCTACAACAAGCCCTCTTATCAATCCTTCTAACCACAATGATGCATACATGGGAATTCTCCATGATGGACAACACATCATAAACGCATGGATTACACTATTTGACATCCCCTATACTACCACACTAAATGCATATGTGATGGAAGCACATAAATGCCAACATAACAATTGGGGGATACATTAAACATAATGTTACACACATAGAACAAATTAACAAAGCATATTAAAATTCACACTTATATATATAATGATTAATATTAAACAATAATCCATAATTATTATAGGTTAGTTGTCTTTTTATAACTATTTAAACTGATGTATATACAATAAGAAAAGATCATACTTCTTTAAATAAATTTGAAAACCCTCCCTACATAATTATAAAATATATCATTATCATTATAATTATATTATCATAGTTATAACTTATCTATTTTACCTAAATAACATGAAATAAATCAAATAAAGCTCACTCAAACAAGTTTCCTTGCATAGGACATCACTTTAAAGACATCACTCAAACAAGTTTCCTTGCATAGGACATCACTTTAAAGACATCACTTTAAATTAAGAGGCTTCACCTCAAAAGAGGAGCGAACACCACTTAATCAAAGGGAGATGAATAGGGTTGGCCACTATCCTATCTACAACCGGTTCTAGCTCAATCTATATGAAGACATATATACTTTGCATATAAACATCAAGTTAACAGAAGACTGATTACTGGGAATGTTCCAACATGACAATAGATCATGCAAAGATACATTACTATGATGAGAGATGAAGCACCAGAGGCCGTTGTTGATTTTAGTAGTTAAGGAAACATTTTTTAAACAACATTATGGGAAGAATAATTAAGCCCATTAGCATTGGCTCTAGATGCAATTTTAGCTTTGAATTGGTATGCTACTTGGGCAGTCGACCAATTTCCTTGCTTTCGATACAATTGTTGTTGAGTGCTGTAAAATGAGAGGCAGCCTTATGAGTGACAGTGAGAGCCTTAAATGTTCGACAGACTGATTTGAGATATCTATTAAAAACCAGAGCCAGTATTAAAACAAAAGCACTAACCATATTACTGAGAGCAAACAAACTTCCTCACAGTATATGGTTGATACAAAAGCACAGATGGAGGTATGTACACCTGCGAGCAAGAAGACGGGCATTTTCAATGAAAGGCCCGATCACTAGCATGCATGCACTATTCTCAAAATTCGGTGAAGTGATCTTGCTATATCATTAGCTGATGTAAGTGGGCATGTATCCTCTACCTGAAAAAATGGAAAAAAATGGATAAGTATTTTTTAGATTGTTTTTGGTATTATTTTTTTGCAATTTTTAAGGTAAAATAATTTTATCATGAGTGAATCATTTTTATAATAACAAATCTTTTTTAGAAAAATCATAGAAAATTAACCCATAAACTAAATTTAACCCCTAAAATCATCCCTATAGTGGAGAAAAAAGCTCAGAAAATATAAACAAGTACGAGTTTACGAGTTTTCACCTTAACGTTAAAAGAGAAGAGCACAGCCTCGTCCATTGAGGTAATATTGAGATGCAGGATTGTCATATGAAAGCCTTCAAGAGCAGTGATGATCTTCAAGAGCTGCCCGTGCTTCTTCTTAGAAAGAATTTTGAGGCTGCCATGTGTTTCGATCAATGTGACCTCTATGTCTGCTATTGAGGATTTGTCTTCCGCTTCTCTGAGCTGGCTGCTACTGGTGTCTACAACGCATTTTGAATTGCACGGCACAGACAACTGGTGCGGCGCGAGAATTGATAAACAGTTCTTCGGATCAGTTCTGTCTTCGTTTTCTCTTTTGATCTTCTGAAATTGAAGCGACTGCAAGATTTGCTCCAACTCTTTCACTAAATCAATAGCCCCTCCTATAATAGATGCTTGATCTCCCTGCGACATGACCATACACAGACAGATTAGTTAGATGGTCACGTCAGAGTTAGAGGTATTGTAAATTCCTTATTCGCTTGACTTTGGGTTTTTGAGGTCAGAAACATTCCATTTCTTTCTTATTCAATGAAAGTGGAAAAAAAATATTCGCATGATCGTTGAAAATCGTTTCTATCGATTTCTATATATAAGTAGAGATATAAATAGAGGTTAATCTTCACCCTTGTTGATTAAAGATGAGAGATTTATGTTAGCCTTTCATAGTTAAGGTATTCATAAGGATTGAGTATTTTAAAAACATCTTGTAAATTTCCATGTTTTAATATCTTAATAACCCTACCATTTACAAGTATACTTGATTATAGAGTAACTATCCATATTTAGTAATTTCCATGTTTTAATATCTCCATATTTAATAATTTCCATGTTTTAATATTTTAAGAACCAATACGATGATTATTTACAATACTTGATTATAGAGTAACTCTCCATATTTATAATTTCCATGTTTTAATATTTTAAGATCCAATGCATTTACAATACATTGATTATGAAGTAACCCCTTCATAATAAATTATGAAACAACCCCTTCAGAATAAGGGTTGATAGGGATGAAAAAAATTGGAAATGTAAATTTCATTTTTTTTTTTTATATTTTCTACTTGTGATTATTGAAAATATTTACAAGTTAAGCATTTAAAAAGGAGTGATATGATAGAAAACCATTCAAAATATAAATTTTAATGTTATTATGTATATATTTTATATTCTCTTCTTGTTATGATCATGAAAAATATTCACGACAATATCTTGATTGATTATATAATAATTTAATTCTCACATAATATTTAATTGATTATATAGTTATTTATTTCTGTCAAAAATCATTTACAATATTTTATTGATTATATAATAATTTATTGAACTCTCATATAATTCTTGAATGATTATATAATTATTTATTTTTCTCAAAAATCATTTACAATATTTTATTGAGCTCTCATATAATTCTTGATTGATTATATAGTTACTCACTTCTCTCAAAAATCATTTAGAATATGACGTTTACAATCAAACTTTGATTGATCATATTATAATTTACTTCTCTCACATAATTCTCTATAATCATTCACATAATTCTCTATAATCATTTACAATACGTCATTTACAATACCTTGATTGATCATATAATAATTCACTTCTCTCACATAATTCCCTATCCATTATATAGTTACTCACTTCTCTTAATTCACTTCTCTCACATAATTTCCTGTTCATATATAGTTACTCACTTCTCTTAATTCACTTCTATCACACAATTCCCTATTCACTCACTTCTCTCACATAATTCCCTATTTAGTTACTCACTTCTCTTAATTCACTTCTATCACATAATTCCCTATTCATTATATAATTACTCACTTCTCTCAAAAGTAGTTTACAATACCACCTTGATTGATCATATAATAATTTACTTTTCTCACTGAAAACATAATTCCTGTTATACCTAATTGTTTATTATACCTAATTGTTTATTGATTATATAATTACTCACTTCTCTCACGGAAAAATAGTTAAAATATCTTAGTGGATTATATAATAATTTTTCTTTGCACAAATATAAATATTTATAAATAAATTAAATTAAATAATAATAATAAAATAAAAAACTTAAATTTAAAATAGTGTAATTAAAATATTTACAATATTTTAATTCATTATATAATAACTTTTTTTTACACAATCATCATTAAAAATATAAATATTTATAAATAAAATAAAATTAAACAACAACAATAATAAAACTTTATTCACACAATTATTATTAAAAACATAAATATTTATAAATAAAATATGTTTCCAATAAATTCACGTTTACAAGGTCAATCCATCCACAATATTGCTATTATATATTATTTATGCAATTACCTACTATTAAAATTTATTAAAAATATAAATTTTAAACTTTAATCAAGCAAAATTATATATAATTAGAAAAGTAGAATTAAAATTTATTAAAAATATAAATTTTAAACTTTAATCAAGCAAAATTATATATAATTAGAAAAGTAGAAAGTGAGTTCAATGTAATAAATAGGGTGGTGTTTAAAATTTTTACATTTTGATTTTTTTTACTGGTGATATAAATTTGAAAGGAATCCCAATTTTTTGTTATTTAAATTGTGTTTTTAAGCATAAATGGATTCAGCTTGCTACAAAACTTTGGAGCACTAGAATTATACAAACTTAATCACTAAAATCTAAATCCAACAATAAAGTTAAAAAATTTCCCCGAGAATATAATAAATGGGAGATGAAGAAATAACCACTTAGAAAATTGAGAGGAGACATAGTTCACAATTTCACACAAATATTATTTCTATTACACCATTAAACCAACATACAATACATATATTTATAGTTGGAGTCACATCCAACTAATTCCATATCTAGATGGAGAAGTTGAGAGAATATATCAACAATCTCCAACTAGTTCTAACAAACCCAAACCAAATTCTATTGAAAGAATTATTCCAACACCCTCCCATAATGCTTACATTACAAATATTATATCGTAATTACAATACTCAAATTTCAACATATATATTTGTTTTGATATGGTCGTCATCAACACTCCTATCCATTGTGAAATCGTATAAGCTCTTTCTTCTCCACAACTTCAAGCTTCCCTTTGAACTCATTTAAGACAACAACACTTCTAACCATCATTGACGAATTTGTAGAATTGACATTTCTAGACCTTCTCAAGGACAATATCAATACTGAATTATTCTATGGATACACTACCATCTGTTGAATTCCCCCGAAGAGAAAATTTCGACAGTTATATAGGATAGTGATCTAATTACTAGATAGTTTTAGTGGTCAATCATACAACTGAACTTATTTAAACACATCTACAACAATATACACAAGGATAACCTATAACTGACAAGGATATCCTATAACTGACGATMTTGAAGCCTGAAGCACAACAAGATCCACTAGCATATAACATAATGTAGACATACTCAAGCCAATCATGCTTTCTTATATGACACTGAAGTACCTCAAGAAAAATTAGCTTAAGATATGTTACTCTGTTCTGTAAATTGGTTCTTCATAATATATTTTTACAAACAAAATRCATTCACATTAATTAACATAACCAATACACACTAATTACTATAGTTGCCCCTCTTGGTGTTTGTTGGACTCCTACCTGCAAAACATGATGCTCAATGCTTGAAAACGTAATGACTCATTGCCGCAAAACTGTGATGCTAAAGCATGGTAATTTTGTTGCCAAAACGCTTGGTATATGGTTTGATTGGTGTTCCTTCACTGAGAATGTTTGTGTGGCCAATGATCTCCAATGAAGTTACTACAACAAAAGTAAACATTGTGATCTCCTTAACAACACACTCTTTTCATGTTTTCATTGATTCTTTTGCAACAATAATCACGGGGAAAATACATATAGAACCAATGGGGGGAATACATGGATCTATATAGGTAGTAAACCCACGATAGGTAGCACCAACAAGAATTTCGATGAATCCACCAAGCTCATCTCCTCCTCCACATGTGCAAATCAATACCCAACAGAGTTCTTAGTAGTGACTTCACGTTAATGACAAATTTTGTAAGGATCTTCTTCATTTTATCTCTGTAGGTCCTTATTGCATGTAGTCCAACCCATGAGAAAACTCAAATCCTACTGTAAAGGAATACGCGTTTCCAGATACACAATAATCTCAAATCAAACACACAGGAACCCTCACACAAAAAATAAAATAGTCCACTCTCAAACATATTTACAAATAATTGGCTCCCATGGCTATCACATCTTCTTAGACATTCCCGTGAGGGATTAATCCCAACCAGGTTGTGATACCAACTTAGAAAATTGAAGAGCAGACATAGTTCACAATTATACACGAATGTTATTTCTATTAAAACAATAAACCAACATACAATACATATATTTATAGTTGGAGTCAGATCCAACTAATTTCATATCTAGATAGAGAGGTTGAGAGAATATCTCAAGAATCTCCAACTAGTTCTAACAAACCCAAACCAAATTCTATTGTAAGCATTATTCCAAGATAACCAACAATGACATCAACAAAATTCACCATCATGAAGTTCATGGATAGATGGGTTAACAACAAAGGAATGCTCGATGAAGAGTTGGCCTACAGAGAGGCCAACATACTATTGCCAACGATGACTACATTGATTTTATTTCTTTGCAAAGTCAAAGAAAGTGACCATTGAAGTTGTCAACCAAATGATGCAAACATGGAGAAACAAAGTGAGAATGGCAAGAGGAAATGATAAAATATGTACGAACAATGATGACATCTCAATGCCTTACTAAAGAATATGAAGAGATTGAAGTGGAAGTTGGAACAATAGGTAGTGAAAGAAGAAAGAGGGAGAAGGACACGTTTGTTGAAGTTTGTCTGAAGGAAAGATCTTTAAGATCATAAATAGGTTGTATAGCAATAAAAACGAAATTGTCTAATTCTTTTTTTGGGATTTATTTTGGTTGTATATAAGTTTAAAAAATAGAATAATTAAACTATAGTAATTATAGAGATGTATATCCCTAGGATGGGGTGTTAGTGAGGAAAAGGTGTCAATATGGAGGGGACGACGACTTCCAGTGTAGTACCAGCCACGTGACTGTCGCATGCCCCTCCCCTCCTTCTACACCATGCACTTAAGCAACCTTCACTCTTACCAGCGCACCATTAACTCTTTGAGTGTGCTCTTCTCTTCCTCCTCATCCGATCTATGGAGTCGCCATTATTGTGGTCACCTCTTCATATGTGCATCCTCCCTCTCTAGCAGTATTCATACCATGGTGCTCACTGACGGATTCTTCAATTCTTTCTCTTCTCACTAGAGCCATCCTGTGGTCTGCATGCTTCCCTGGTACTCACCTGCTATACTTTCCATTTCTCTGTGTCATCTTACCATTTCCTTGCTTCGGCCATACCTTAACTGCAGGGGACATCTAAGTGGGGCTTGGACTGGTACCAAAATAGGTTGCGCATGGTCATTTGACCTCAGCCTGCCCTTGCACCTTTGCACAAAAAACATGTCGTGCATGGCCATTCGGCCTCATCTTGCCCCCACACCTTCAAACAACTCTCCACTTTCTTCGCCCTCCTCCTCTAGCTAGTCCTCTCAAAGACAAAGTGACCTCCCACCTCTTTGCTCGCCTTGGGCTTTCCAAGTTGAGTGGTTCGACCTCCTGGGTAATTCACTGGGTTTCTCCCTGGTACCTAGCCTCTTCCTCACAACCTTCCTTGTTAGTCTCACCCAATTCGACCGAGAATTCAAAATTTCTCACACCACCACCGCACTCGGCCAATGCCTAGTTCCGAGGACACCTCCGTCCACTAGGATAAACCTCAGGAACAACCCCACTTCTACTCAGATTGCGCAACGTGTGCAAAGTTCCAAGACGACCTTACAATTCTGCAAGACCTAGTGTTAGAGGTTTGCAAGGAGTTGGATGACCTCCGGTTTCACCTGGAGATTTTGGACGTTAGCGACGCAAATTCTGCAATCCCTTCCTCTATGCATGGCTCTCGACACCCCTCAGAACAGGCACCAGCTGCACCATGGACTAAGCGACGATATTGGTTCTGGATCTCCAAATGTTTGTAGTGGATGACGCGGAAACAAGCTTGGCTTCGACTCTCCAGGCGCCTACTGTGGATACTGTGGCATGCAACACGTCGGTTTCCTAAGCTACAACATCTGCACAGGTGTCAGACTGCATGGCCTGTTTGTTATGTTTATATTTTGCCACATGTACTTTCGGTTAATTTCCTTTTTGTATGTCACTTGTCTCTCCTAAAGGGTCTAGAATCCTCGACGAATCGGTTTCCCCACGAAGAGATTCTGTTCTAGTTGTTTAAATTTTTTTTTTTTTTTTTTACTGGGGGAATCAACAACTCGTGGTTCTCGTACTAGCGTGACACGGGGTCGATCCCCATCGGCTACCACTATAACCCCAGGTGCAACCACCCAGCCCACAAGAATGGTGCACGAGTTAATCCGGGTGAGAATCGAACATGAGACTTCCTTTTACAAATTTCCTTCCATTTACACGGCACTTGCCAATCCGTCTACACCCGTGAGAGCAGTTGTTTAAAATTGTTATCTAAATTCGGGGTTTTGATTTGGAAGAATGTCTGAATTGAATTCCCTCTAAAACAATTCAGTAACTACAATCCTCGAACAAATTTGGCAATACTGTAATTTTTTACTCTGAAAATCTTTTTATATATATACTTACTTAAAAAAAAATATATATAGAGATGTATATGTAATTATAAATGTTTATAATAAATGATTATGAGCATACAAAAGATGTATGGACAATGATGACATGGTAAGACTTTAATAAAAACTATAAAGAGATGGGAGTTGGAATTGCTAGGCATTAAATCTCATAAATAGGGAGAAGAGCATGTTCTTGGGTAAAGAGTATGTATCTAGTAGCAAGGTAATAAAGTTCTTGGGTAAAGAGTATGTATCTAGCAGCAAGGTAATAAATGTTTAAGGTAATAAATGTTTATAGGTTGAGATATACATCCTTGGATTTAAGAGTATTTAGATCCAAAAGTGTATATCTCAATTTATACCACATTTATTACTGTGTTTATGTCGAGTGTATTTTTTTCGATCACCTTGTAAAAGTAATTATGAGAAGTAATTATAAATGTAATAAATGAGTAAAGTAAAGATATCCATTTGGTAATTTTTGATTAATAACGAACAGCTGAAACACAAAGACGTATCTGTAATAATAAAATCTTTGTAATAAACGAGTATATCGATCTTCGTGATAAGTGAATATATTAATTTTTTTTTTATTTGAGAATATTTTTGTATGGTGTAGTAGAAGTTATTAGGTGATCGAACTTATAATAATATAAAGATTCATATTAAAAATCCTTCCCACTTAAATACAAATCCTAGATAATTATATAAATACTGTGCACTCACAAGGGCAACTTCCATAAGGTTTACTATTGAGAGAATGTATGTGATATTATAATTATTATTGTTCGTCCCGTAAATTCTCACGACCTAAAATATTTTCTCAAAACAAAGTCTAAATTTTAAATAATCTCAACGATCACTCGCCCAATCTCATTAAACCTGTAACAGAACCAACCTGAAAACTGCATTCGGGAAATATAAACAGGGAACTAATTTGAGAAACAAACCAGTTCAACATTATTTAAAAGTCTGGATTCCATAAAACATTAGACAATATGAACTTTCAAGCAGAGGTATAAATTGATTTTCAACAAAGATTTATTAAACATCCAGATCAAAATACACAGTTCAAAATATTCTTAGCTTAAAATCAGAATACTCTTAATAAATACCCCATGATTAAGATGAATTAAAGCTCGAGAAATAAATACCCTATGATTAAGATGAATCAATCCATGGTAGAGAACGTTTAGAAATTATTAAGATGCTAGTATTTCTAAATAACCATCTATCTTCCCTCTCTGGTTGTAAAACACACTCCTCCTTGCAATGCAATTCATATTTGGTAAAAAAATGAGAGAAAAAAGCAAAACACGACGAGAACTATGTTTATCCCTAATAATTCTCTGTAACATAGCAGGATGGAAAACTTACTCTTTGAATATAGGATTGAGGAATGAGAGAACGCAGGACGTCCAAATGAGCATTCATCTGCTTCCTGCGGTTGCGCTCCACTTCAATATGGGTTATCCTTTGGCTCAGTACTTCTTCACTGTTCTTGGAAACCTTCAAGCGTTTCCTCTTCCTCCCCTTGCCGGCGTCGGCAGCAGGAACCGCCATGGAAATTGCGTTTTGCTGATCCTCCTGTGTGGTGTCGCTTATACCATCTTCAGCCGTGTCCGAGTGCGAATGAACAGCGTTGAAAGTATCAATATTGCCTCCGGGTTTTAGCTCAGAAAGAGCTGTTACACAGCTCTCCACAGGTTCGAATCCCTGGACTAGTCGCGTGAAGTAATTTTCCAGATTAGGCCCAGTATTTCCTTGCTTGCCGGCCGGCTCACTGTGGAGGGGAGAAGATGTCAAGCGCTTTCGAAAAAGGCCTCCATGAAGCCATGGAATGTTCAGGCCGAGGTTGTCATTCAAGCGGGGAATTTCTATCATCTCTTCAATTATTTCCATGGCTTCCTATTGCTCAAATGCTTTGTTGGGCCGATCAGGGCAGCTCATATTCTGATTCGATTTAGCCGGGACTTTCGCTGCAAGGTAATGAATGAGGGAATGAAGGACGAAATCATTAGGAAGAAAGTGGGAGGAATAATGACTTCTGAGTTCAGATGACGCTATTGTCCTGCTGCTCTAGTACAGACTCCAGAGCAAAACATAAAATAGAGAACCTGATGAAGTCAGCAAATATTGAAAACGCAATGAGATAATAGATAACCTATTACCTTCAATTTTTCTTCTTTCTGCTGCTGAAGCTCTGTAGCCTCTAACCTGGAAACCCAACCAAAAAGGACTCCGCAGAACAATTGTAAACTCTGTATTATGATATGGGTTTTCTTTCAAAGAGCAGTCAAACTGGTTCGAGACAGTCGAGAAAGAAACTTATCGAATTCGGTGCCCCATTCATTCTTCACCGATTTCAAACCCAGGAACCCAAAAAAAAAATTCAAAGGAAAATTCTCAGCGTTTTCTTTATTTATTTGACTGTGAGAAGACTGACATATTCTGATGCAGAAAACTGAAAAGTATAAATTTCCAAAAACATATTGGAAAAACAAGAAAGCTGGGCATGGTCCCGAGCTCGACCAGATTTTCGTGTCGAAAACGGAATAAAGAAATTGGCTGAGGGTTTCGTCAGCAAGGCCCCACTGGTTTGACCTGCTTGGTATGCAATCACATACCTACTCATGACAAACCATACGGTCGCTTTAGACCTGCGTCCGGACCCCGCGCAGAGGTCAATGCTAGTTACCCATTGCCGAGGCAGCTGAGAGAGCGGTCCTTATCCTCACCGGCGGGCTGGGCGAGATTCGAGATTGCCGATTTTCGAGTTCCAACCTGCTGCCTGGTGATTTGAATTAGGTATGGGATTAGGTATTGGGATTGAGGGGAGGTGAGTGTTTGTCCCGTTCTCCACCATCGGCGCGCCTTCTTCCCTTGCCGTGCAGGGCACATGCAGACCCTGACGGACGATTGTCGTTTTCTCTTTTCATCTTTATCACCTTTTTCGGACTTTTTTAATTCCATACTCGCCTTGGAAATGCTTTTGACCGTTCATATTTCAAAACTCCTCAACCCAACAAACGGATATTTCCTCTCGCTTTCGCCAAGAGGCACTGTGTCTCATAACAAGATTTTTTTTCAGAATTTAAAATCGGATCCATATAAACTCAGACTTCATTGTAGCATCGTTTTCTGGCATACGACAGATGCCATAACTTCAACAATACTTTCAAAGTCCTGTAGCATACGACACATATTACAACTTCAACGATTTATGTAAAGCTCAGTGATGCAGTTAAGTGGACATTATGGTGCCCCAACAATTTGTGTAAAGCTCAGTAAGTGGACATTATAGATTTGTGTAAAGCTCAGTAAGTGGACATTATAGTGCTCCACGTAACTATCTAATACACCTACTAAATATCACTGTGGAAAGCTTACTGGTACAATTAAGTGGACATTATTATAGTGCCCCACATAAGTGTTTAATTCACTGACTACATATTAGTCAATAATAAGACATTCATAAAACCAATATTACTATTCACTGACTACATATTAGTCAATAAGACATTCATAAAACCAATATTACTATTCATTGCCTCTCTAAAACAAAGGATTCAACTTACTTGACCTCACACTTTCTTGCTATCTTTAAAGAATGAAAACTTGTATATAAAAATGTTTGCACAAAGAAGGTGAAGACAAAGTGTTTTGTGTATATAAAAAGGTTTGTGCAAAGAAGGTGAAGACAAAGTGTTTTGTGTTTAGATGCATATTTTAACTTTTTATAGAGAATGTATCATATTTGCTCAACTTGTACTACTATGTAGTACTTTTTTCACATGTTTTTCTATATGTTTATTTAATAAGTGGGATATGTTTAATAATTATGTGCTTTGGAATTGTTTTTATGATATAAAAGCTTTTTTATTTAAAATATGTGTATTTAATAAGTGAGATATGTTTAATAATTATGTGGTTTGGAATTGTTTTTATGATATAAAAATCTTTTATTTAAAAGAAATTTATTATTCTTAATTGGTTGAAAAGATTGATGTACGATAACATATAAGTCTTCATATACATAATCTTTAAGTTAATGAGAGAAATTGATTTATAATAAAAAATTGATTTGTAACCACAAACTAAAACAATTTACTAACATGTTCATTTAACTAGTTATATTCCATAGTGTATGTTGGAATTGCTTTTACTACGTACAAATCTTTTATTGATATTTTTCAATATTTTACATTGGTTGAGAGGATTGGTTGGTGATAACATATAAGTTTCCATATATCATTATTTAGATATATTCCATAGTAGGTCTCTTTAGTATGTTTTTCTACATGTATAGTAAAAGTTGGATATGCCTAACCACTATGTATGTTGGAATGACTTTTACTACATAAAAAAAATTTAGTAATTTTTTTTTAATATTTAATCGTGTTTGAAAGGATTGATTGGTGATGACATATAAGTCTCCATATATCATGATTTTTCTATGAATAGGGATAATTTTAAGAAATCCATGCCTCCTATTAACATAATGGTTTATTAGTTGCACAAAAATACACTTTATTAAATTATTAAAATGGAATAAGAAATGAGTATCTAAAAACAAACAAATAAATGAATTGATAATACAACTAAATAAATTAATTATAAATGTAAAAACATAAATCTCAAATTGATAATAAAACTTAATATTAAAAATATAAATCTCTTTAAACATATCATATTCACTTATTTATCCTTACTTATGCTTAGTAGTTGCAATAGAAAAAATGAATTTGTTAAGTACATATCAATTTTATTCATTTAACCAATAATTTACTTTCAATTCATGGTTACATTCTTTTACTTTTATACAAATATTTATATAGATATRTATCATTTTATGTACAAATTTTATATTTCAAATAATTTAAATAATTCAAAAATAGATATGAGTAATTTTTATATTAATTTTGTTCAAACAATTGGTTATATAGAAGTGATTCACCTCCAATCATAGATTCTCAAACTATGAGGCYATAAGGGAAAATAAATAGTTACAAGTTCTATTTCTCACTTAGTCTATCAACCAATGTTCATGGCTTCACAAAGTATAAATAGCTACRATAAATTATCAATGCCCTCATTCCCTAAAAGCCTTCTAACCAATGATATCATCCCCTCAACCATCTGCAACACAAAATCGGGGATTTCACTTTTGTACATTCACTCCATTGGGAAACACATCACAACAAGTGTAACTATACATGTAAGAAGAGTTTGAAAGCTATCGGATTTACCTCTAAGAAATCGATTATGTTGTTCCTTAGCTCAAATTCAATCAATAATCATCATAAAAATGCACAATGACATGTTTCTTCCTTCTCCAACCTCTTGATTCATCATGTCCATGGTTTTTTCATCTATATCAATCATTTGTTTCATACTAATGACAAGACCTTTTATTTTGCTACTAGATCACACCTATTATCAAGCACATGGGTTCTTGGTACATGCTAGAGGTAGTTGTAATTGTGAAAATATTGTAGCAAGAATGAATGAAATCCCTTCCAAAACCAAAATCATGTTTTATATATCTCATTTTTTTCATGAGACATACACTTCTTCCACAAACAACCAAGGTATTGTTATTTAGACATATAAGGTCAAGGTGGTGCTAAATTTTCTTAATGATACTTGCTCAAAAGATGGGAAGTTCTTGATTTGATACAATGAAATATAATCTTTTTCCCCATACCTCCTTTCCTCTAGTAGACATATCCTTATTGTGATCCTATATTAGACATTTTGCGTTATATTTCATATTCACATTTTACATGAGACATTATTACAACTTTCAAAGTCTTGTAGCATACGACAAATATTACAACTTCAATGATTTCTGTAAATCTCAGTGATGCAATTAAGTGGGCATTATGGTGCCCAAACAATTTGTGTAAAGCTAAGTAAGTGGACATTATAATGCTCCACATAACTATCTAGTACACCTACTAAATATCACTGTGGAAAGCTTACTGATGCAATTAAGTCGACATTATAATGCCCCACATAAGTATTTTATTCACTGACTAAATATTAGTCAATAAGAAATTCATAAAAACCAATATTACTATTCATTGCCTCTCTAAAACAAAGGATTCAACTTACTTGACCTCACTTTCTTGCTATATTTAAAGAATGAAAACTTGTATATAAAAATGTTTGCACAAAGAAGGTGAAGACAAAGTGTTTTGTGTATATAAAAATGTTTGTGCAGAGAAGGTGAAGACAAAGTGTTTTGTGTTTAGACGGATATTTTGACTTCTTATAGAGAATATTTCATATTTGCTCAACTTGTAGTACTATGTAGTACTTTTTCACTTATTTTTTTATATGTTTATTTAATAAGTGGGATATGTTTAATAATTATGTGGTTTGAAATTGTTTTTATTATATAAAAGTGCTTTTATTTAAAAGAAATTTATTATTTTAAATTGGATGTTTTTTTCACATGTTTTTCTATATGTTTATTTAATAAGTGAGATATGTTTAATAATTATGTGGTTTGAAATTGTTTTTGTGATACAAAAAGGATCTTATTTAAAAGAAATTTATTATTCTAAACTGGGTGAGAAGATTGATCTTTAAGTTAATGAGAGAAATTGATTTATAACAAAAATTGATTTGTAACTAGTTATATTCCATAGTTATAGTTATTGCTTGAAAAATGTTCATCTAACTAGTTATATTCCATAGTGTATGTTGGACTTGCTTTTAATACATAAAAATATTTTATTGATATTTTTTAATATTTTACATTGGTTGAGAGGATTGGTTGGTGATAACATATAAGTTTCCATATATCATGATTTAGATATATTCCATAGTACCTCTTTAGTACGTTTTCCTACATGTATAGTAAAAAGTTGGATATGTCTAACCATTATGTATGTTGGAATGACTTTTACTACATTAAAAACCTTTTACTAATTTTTTTTAATATTTAATCTTGTTTGAAAAGATTGATTGATGATGACATATAAGTCTCCATATATCATGATTTTTATATGGATAGGGATAACTTTAAGAAATCCATACCTCTTATTAACATAATGGTTTATTAGTTGCAAGAAAATACACTTTATTAAACTATTAAAATGGAATAAAAAATCAATATCTAAAAACAAACAAATTAATTGATTGATAATAAAACTAAATAAATTAATTATAAATATAAAAACATAAATCTTTTTAAACATATCACATTCACTTATTTATCCTTATGCTTAGTAGTTACATATGCTTAATAGTTACAAGAGAGAAAATGAATTTATTAAGTACATATCAATTTTATTCATTTAGCCAATGATTTACTTTCAACTCATGGTTATATATATATATATATATATAATTTTATGTACACAGTTTATATTTCAAATAATTTAAATAATTCAAAAATAAATATGAGTAATTTTTATATTAATTTTGTTAAAAAAATGGTTATGTAGAAGTGATTCATCTCCCAATCATATATTCTCAAGTTATGAGGCCATAAGGGAAAATAAATAGTTACGAGTTCTATTTCTCATTTAGTCCATCCACTAATACTTATGGCTTCACAAAGTATAAATACCTACCATAAATTAGCAATGCCCTCATTCCCTAAGAACCTTCTAACCAATGATAGCATCCCCTCAATCATCCGCAACACAAGATCGAGGATTTCCCTTTTGTAGATTCACTCTCTTGGGAAATTAATCAAAACAAGTGTAATTATACATGTAAGACGAGTTTGAAAGCTATCAAATTTGCCTCGAAGACATTGAGTATGTTGTTCCTTAGCTCAAATTCAATCAATACTCATCATAAACATGCACAGTGACATGTTTCTTCCTTCTCCAACCTCTTTATTCATCATGTCCATGGTTTTTTCATCTATATCAGTCATTTATTTTATACTAATGACAAGACCCTTTATTTTTATACTAGATCACACCTATTCTCAAGCACATGGGTTCTTGGTACATGTTGGAGGTAGTTGTAATTGTGAAAATATTGTAGCAAGAATGAATGAAATCCCTTCCAAAACCAAAAACGTGTTTTATATATCTCACTTTTGCATGAGACATACACTTCTTCCACAAACACCCAAGCTATTAAGGTATTGTTATTTAGACATATAAGGTCAAGGTGGTGTTGAATTTCATTAATTATACTTTCTCAAAAGGTGTGAAGTTCTTGATTTGACACAATGAAATATAATATTTTCCCATGCCTCCTTTCCTCTAGTAGACATATCCTTATTGTGCTCCTATATTAGACATTTTGTGTTATATTTCATATTCACATTTTACATAATACATTATGTATCTTGGTGACTTTATCATATGATATAAGAAAATCAAGCATATGTTCGAGATGTACATTATGTCGAAATTCATGTATAAGATATTCATCATGTCTATGTCTAAAATATCTAAGATGCTCACCCTTCTCTTAGAATCAACCTTCAACCTTAAACTCTATATTAAACACACACACACACATTCCTTTAGTAAGCATAGCCTCATTGTGTTTCTTAAACATTTTGCATTATATTTCATATTTACATTTTACATAAGACATTATGTACCATGCTCACTTCATCGCATGATATAAGCAAACAAAACATATAACCAAGATATATATTATGTCTAAATCCATGTAAAAAATGTCCATCATATCCATATCTATGTCTAAAATATCTAAGATAAGCATCCTTCTCTAATCAATCTTTAACCTTAAACTCTATATTAAATACACATATACACAGTAATTATAATGTATATTCAACACAAACTTTTAAAACATTCAACATCTAATCACAACATCTAAACATACAAATTATTAAAATTTAATTTCATGCAATCCCATAATTATAATGTATATTCAACACAAACTTTAAAAACATTCAACATCTGATCACAACATCTAAACATATAAATTATTAAAAATTAATTTCATGCAATCCAAAGTGATAATAGTAATTATCAAAATAATTACCTAAATGCTACATCCCAATAAAGCTCTAAAACATTCCCTTGACGGATACCAAGAAAAACTTGTTTAGAAATACATATGATAATTAAAAAAACATAATCATTAGTTAATTCATTAATATATTTAAAATCGACTATCATTTATGCAATATTTAAAAGTAATTATCATTTAGTTTAAGAGTTCCATTTATACAAACAATTTCTACCCAAATCTCGTGAATGAAGTCACATAATCGTAAGGGGAAGCTCACCCTCTCAAGAGGCATATGCTCGGGAGAAAATAAGTTATTTTCATAAATAAGTTGACCAAGTAAATTGAAAAATATGTGTTTCTCTAATGAAAAGCTTCTTATAATTCCATTATCTAGGGTGTAATGAATACTTTAAAGCCAAAATCACTTTTAAGGTTTTGGGTTTGGTTTGACGTATTCTATTTATGTTTATGTTTTGGGATTTCTATGAGAATGTTTTTTTTTTCATTTTTATTCAAAATTTGATGAACATTTGTTGGATATGCAGGATTGAATGACTAAGCTTGTATAATTTAAACGCCAAGAAGTTTTTTAGCACGCTGAATCCATTTATGCATTCAAAAATGTAATTTAAATAACAAAAAATAATGATTTCATCAACATTTATATCATTGGATTCCAACGAAAAAGACCAAAATGTAGAATGTTTAGACAACACTTTTTGGTTTTGCTTGTGTTAACCCTTCTATGATCTACTATTGAAATCTCATGTACCATGATTTTAAACCAAGTAACATATAATCCCATACTTAGATAAGCCATGGAGAGACAATGTGATGGAAAATCCTTTCATGGTTGAGAGATGAAGGTTTAATAGAGGATAACTTTTCCAATGAATATTTGTTATTGATTAATTTTTTCATTTCATGTTTTTTTGATGTGGCAATCTGGGTAGTAGGAGGTATGTTCAAGACAATTTTAAGGATGAAAATTTATCTTTAAAATGTAAAAACTTTGGGGGATTTTGTTAGTTCTTAATATGGGAACTATAAAATGTTAGGCGGAATTTTGTGAAAATATTCAAATTTCTAAGGATTTTATATAAGTTTCTATAAAAAATTTGTGATTTTAAAGTAAAATTATTTTATCCTATAGAATTTGGGTGAATCATTTTTAGAAAAAATGAAAATTGGTGATTCATTTTTAGAAAAAAAAAAAAAAAAAAATTGATAAATCTTTTTTTGGGAAAAAGCATCAAAAATTAACCCATGGACAAAATTTAGTCCCTAAAATCTTCCCCGAATATGTTACATGGGCTCTTTTTAATCAACATAGATTGATATAGCAATCTATATAGCAGATGCATTCTAGATATATATATATATATATTTTTGTGAATATTGAAAAGTGAACCATTTATCTAGAATAACAATGTCTTATAAAACCCTAGACTTGATCATATGTTACGATGATTTTTAACGATTTGTTAAAGAGGAGAAAGTATATATTTAGAGTTTACCAACATGAACCTTGTGAAGGACACCTTGTTTTAGTAACAAAACCATTTTAAAACTGAGGAATAGACTTTTTTGATCTAGTCATGTTAGCACAACATAACTAACATAACACATAAGATGGAATTTTGAGCATTCCTAATCACATAAAAAAATATACGTGCACTTTTACCTTTACAAATTTGTGTACATAAAAAAAACCAAACTTACATATTGAATTTGAAATTACATTTAAAAAAAAAACATCAAATTTTACCTTTATGAATTTGTGTACATATTGAGTTTGAAATATTGAATTTGAAATCAATAACATTAACAATAAGACTTCATTTCCTCTTCAATAAGAACATTATTTCTAAAATCTTGTACAAAATTCATCCCTTCCTAAAAAAGATTCAACCCTAGCCAAATGCACCGTAATCCGTAAATTTGAGTGAAAAAGATGACTTAATCCGTAAATTTGAGTGAAAAAGATGACTTGAATCCAAGTCCATACCTCTTAGTAATCTATTCATAACTAGACTTTGAGAATTTTTACCTCTTAGTAATCTATTCATAACTAGACTTTGAGAATTTTTTATTGATCTATTCCTACAACAACTTGGAATTCCCCTCTATAGAGGGTGGGAGGGGGCATAATGAAAGAAATCATATCATAATTCAACTGAAATTTCATAAGAATTCAAAAAAAAAAAAGCTAAACTCTTTTATCGATACCTTACTCAAGTGCATATTTCAAGGTTATAAAATGAGAAAATTTTAAAAATAAAATTCCCCCAATACCCGGAGTTGCAATTCTCAAATAACATATAACCCTATGAAAAAAAATGGATAATCATGGATGTAACATGTATACTTTGACTAACACTTTCCTTCACTTATAAATGATATAAGATAGTATGGTCATAAAAAAAAAAACCATACACCTCAACAAAGAATGCCAAGTTGCATAACATGGATGTGCACACACAAGCGAGGTTTTTAAGATAACCTAAAACATACAAGACCGTGGTCGAAATTTAGATAAACCATCTATTACAAAAAGTAGTCCATGGATCCATGACATTGCACAAGAATTCATACAAGTATGTAGGGAGGTAGGACATAAGTAAATTTTCTATTCCTAAGCATAACCACTTTTTCATATGGTCTCCCATAACAAAGGAGCATATATAAACACATTTTTCATATGACCTTGATTCCATGAAGTATTACATGGAATCTTGTTAGCATTAATAGGTTTTCGATATTAGAAATATAGGTGGCATGACTCATAGGCAACCATTCCAATTGATTGTTAGTATTTTAAATCCACAACACACTTGGTACAACACACTTGGTAGTCTCACTTAGAAAATGTAAGGGATGACACTGGGTAGTCTCACTTAACAAAGGTAAGGGATGAGTTTGGTGTACTAAGGTTGCAGTTTTTATGAGATAACTTTCATAAAAAATAGATTTTGGATTTTTCCAACGCATTGGTCAAACCCAATTAATCGAGTTAAACAATATGCATAAGGTTTTTGTTTTGGAGTTGGAAATGAGTTCCTTTGTTCAATTTTTGAGATGGCCACTATAGGCATGGTTGAATATGGCAACAGGTTGCAAGGATGGATGGCCATGCCTTGAGAAATCTTGCATGATGGCATGACATGCTTAAGTGATGGAAAGCTTGGTTAAGTATGATAATGAGATGAGTGTTGTCATTTATGGTTTTTTATAGAAGCCACATTGTTACAGATAAAACTAGTCTACAGATAAGACATATCTCCCTTGGATCTTCCCTTGATCTAAGATAGAGAGAGGGGATATATTCCTATGGTTTTCCCTAGATCCAAATAGTCAGATTTATATTTATACCAAGATTTGATGGAGTGACAAACCTTTTCCTGAAGTTTTTCCTTGTGTATCCTTGGTTGGTGTAGTCCCAAAGATCCATCTCCAAGCTCCTTCAACCTTCTATTGACATACAAGTGACAAAACAATGCCTTCTTACAGTTCTTTTTAGCATTAGAATC
>SNQJ01S0035314.1:68822-81980 GCA_010110895.2 Picea sitchensis
TCACCTGATGTTGATCAAAGAACATATCTCTCTATGATAGGTAGTCTTCTGTACATCACAACATCCTGTCCTGATATAATGCAAGCTATTGGAATGGTAGGTCATTTTCAGTCTACTCCTAAACAAAGTCATTTGGTAGCCGTCAAAAGGATATTTAAATATTTGAAGGGAACAATGACTTATGGCCTGTGGTATCCTAGAAATCATAATTTCCAGTTAACTCCTTATTCAGATGCAGACTGGGCAAACTATGTTGATGAGAGAAAAAACACCAGTGGAGGAGCATTTTTTCTGGGTGACTCATTAGTTTCATGGCTTAGTAAAAAGCAAGGATCCATTTCATTATCCACTACAGACGCAGAATACATTGCTGCTGCTACTTACTGCACACAAATTTTATGGATGATATAAACTCTTGCAAATCTGAAGGTAAATTACACTGATCCCATTCCAATTCATTGTGATAACACAAGTGCCATTAGTGTCTCCAAGAATCTTGTTCTTCATTCCAAGACTAAACATATTCCAATCAAGTACCATTTTCTCAGAGAACAAGTTACAAATAGAATTGTTCAACTGAATTATATACCTTCTACAGAACATATTGTTGATATCTTTACTAAACCATTAGCAGCGACCCCTTTTGGATATCTTCGTCAAAAGTTGGGGGTTATAATCTCTTGTGTCTAATCTGTTCACCTGGTTAGGGGGAGTACTTATTGAATATCTAGTGTATTTCCAAGATGCTTATAGTCGACAGGGGGAGTATGTTTTGCAATAGATCAGGAGAAGAATGTTTCTTCTTTGACATTGATGTCAAACGGGGAGAAAAGAGTTCGGGAGAGGAGATCAAAATGCAATGCATGTGGGTGTGTGTGTTGCCATCAATGCCAAAGGGGTAGATTGTTGGCAAATATTTAATAGACAACGAATGGAAAATATTTAACAGACAACGAATGGGAAATATTTAACAGACAAAGAATGTTTTTCATTGATGGCAAGTACAACAATGAAGATGGCATGAGTACAGGAAGTTTGTAATCGACAGGCAAACAGAAGATAAGTTCAGGAAGGTCGAATGATTGAAGGCGAATGATTGAAGGCAATGCAAAATTGATAGAGTGATCGAAGACTCGTAAAGTTTGAGAAGAACTACTGATCGTTGGATACCATCCAAAATTCCCGACAGAACGAGGGTTGTCAGATCTGAATTTAGACAAGAAGAGTGCGTTGAAGAGGAGGATAGATATCAGGGGTTCGATCCAAGCGCGGGATCCGACCATCATTGGATCAAGGAGAACCTGCACGCCTTTTAAAGTATAACAAGGAGAAAAGGTGCTCACAAAATCTCGAAAGAAGGAGGACCGTCCATCATCAGGAAGGACACGTGGGGAAAGATCGTAAGTTCACTGACTAGATAGTCAAAGGAACAAGGTTCCTTAACTTCTCAACATTGCGATGTAATTTGAGCCATCAGATTAAGGTTGAATCTGGATCGTTGATTCCAGTCCTTGTCGGAGTTTCGAGGATCGAGAGTTGGACATGTCAAAGATTATTGACATCAGGAATCCTGATATCATGATATGCGAAATCACGATGTAATTTGAGCCATCAGATTAAGGTTGAATATGGACCGTTGATTCTAGTCCATGTCAGGGTTTCGAGGATCGTGTGTTGGAGATGTCAAAGAAACAATGCAACAATAATGCCGATTTCGCGATATGTGAAATTGCGATTCAATCGCAGCAGTTGAATCAAGCTCAGATCTAGACCGTTGGTCTAAATTCATTTCGGAGTTTCGGGGATCGAGAGTTGGAGATGTCAATGCTTATTAACATCA
Source organism: Picea sitchensis (assembly GCA_010110895.2). Taxonomy (NCBI): domain Eukaryota; kingdom Viridiplantae; phylum Streptophyta; class Pinopsida; order Pinales; family Pinaceae; genus Picea; species Picea sitchensis. The sequence goes on from SNQJ01S0035314.1 coordinate 70,663, forward strand.
AGAATCTCGATATCGGGATATGAGAAATCACAATTTAATCGCAGCCATTGAATAGAGATCAGATCTGGACCGTTGATCAAACTCCATATCGAAGTTTCATGAATCACGACATAGAGAGGCAAAGAACCCAATGCAACAAGAATGTTGAAATCGTGATTCAATCATAGCCATTGAATCAAGATCAGATCTGGACCATGGAATCATAGGAGATGTGGCAAGTGATCAAAATTTCGCTGACTTGGGGTCAACGGAGCATAGTGTCGAAAATCACAAAATGAGAAATCGCGAAAGCACTTTTTGCATAGGCGCTTGGTTATGCCCATAGTCATATTCGGGAAGGAGCTAGTAGCCTCTACTACCATCGATACCTCTAGAATTTCCTTGTACAACTTTTGGATGACCACTTGTGTCTTCTATGCCATTACCTTGGATTCTTCCTTTTCATTTAGAGATTTCTCGGCCCTTTCCTCAGCCTCATTCTTTTCCTTCATTGTTGCTTCCTCTTTTCTTTCAACTTCTCTCTTTTGTTGTATAAAAGTGGTGTAATGTTGTTGCAATTGAGCCCTTTCATCCATCACTTTTGTCATTTCCTAGTTTGATTCATATGAACGGAGCGTAATATCATGAAAAATACCTATTTTCAATATTTGTAGTATATGTATAGGCATTTGTGAGAACACTGTGTTAAAATGGCTCAATGTTTTCATCTATTTTTGTAGTTCGGGTATTGGGAACTCAATTGCATTTGTCTATATTTGTAACGATTTGTTCCCAACTGCTAGCTCAGTCAAGAATAGATTAGAACTATCTTCTTCCTCCACTATAATTGTGGACAATCCTCCCCCCGATATACGCTATGTTGTTATTCAAGTTGCTTCCAAGAGTTGTTGCAATGTTACCAATTGATCCTTCACATTCTGGTGTTTTTCTACTTGTTTCCTCGTAGCTTCCTCAATGAATTCCTTTGCGACATCCTATACTTGGTAGATGATTCGGTCCATGTCATCATTTGTCATATTATAGAATGGGGGTACCTTGTTCACTTTCGTCTTCTTGCACGCAACTCTTGCTGGCTTCTTCCCGTGATGTTTTCATTTTTCTCTTGTTGTGGGGACTGTGGATTGCGCTTCTATGATGGGATTTTCCACTCGGCTTCCCAATAATTAGCTATCATGAATACATCATTTGTTTTCAACCTATAACTAGTTGGAAGCCACTAGCACACATGGTCCATTTTTTCTTTCATGTATTAATGGTGCATCGATGCTTTAAATCACACAATCTATCAATAGGTTTCTACTGTATCGACAGTGAAGTGTGGTCTATGTTCAATGATGTAACTGATTGCATAAAAGTATACATAAAATGTAACATTGTTTTATGTTTTCCTCCTTTCATTTGTCGTATTCCATAAGTTGGCATATCACACAACTGCATTGCCTCTACCAACGGTTCTCATATGTTGGTAATAACCTGGTTCCTGTCATCCTACTAGTGCAATCAAAATAAGAATCCAGGAATAATCAAACTCTACTCCTTTCTCTTGGACCTCTATGTAGTCAACCGAAAATTCATTCACCAAGAATGTTGCTCAATTCATTTGGAATCCTCCGCACATTTTTCTGCGACTTGTATTACTACAACAAGCACTTCATCCTTGTGACACTTCCTCAACAATTTGCAGGCCAACACCAATGTTGTAAACTAGACACCATCATCATTGATGTTTGCAACATCCAACCCCCCTTTTACCCTGAAGGTGTGAAAATTCTCCTTCATGGCTTTTGATTCAACTTTCTCCCCTTCTTTACTGAATAATGTGGTTGGATACTCTCCTATTTTTGGTAACCCTATGATCCAGAAAATTAATTCAGTATCAATCGATATTGGTGGGTCAAGCCAAAACGATCCTCCATGGACATAACTGAGTAGTAAATTCACACATGCATTGATTTCCAGACTATGTACAAAGTGGGGAATATCCATTAGGTTCAATATCCCTGACTTGTCCAATCCTTCTGCCCATGTTTGCGGTTCAATAAGTATTGCTCATGTTCCTGGTACATGCTTGGTGCACAAGTAATTTTCGCTAGCCAACTAGGGAAACTTCTGCTCATCTGTGATATTGTGATCTACAAAATCGAGGGAAGAAATATTTCCTAGAACGTCCCCTTCAATACTTACACTAGGTTGGATTACATGTGTTTCCAGTGGGTATTTTCCATTTGTTGGTACTTTAACTTGAGGTGTGTTGTCTTTTCATAGTGGTATATAGTCCTCGTAGAATTTTTCTTGTGAAGCTGAAGCTCTAGGTATTTCCTCGACCTCTGGTGCAACCGATGGCTGTTTCAATTGCTTCCATGTCGCTGCTAATGGCGCTCCAAATTTCAAAAGGGTCATTGATTCATGCTATAGGTTTCTTTACTTTCTCTATGTTTGTTCTGGTGCAGTTGTAGTTCATATCTGAGTCGCTCTGGTTCACACTTGTTCTCTCTCACTTGCATGCAACTTGTAAAAACAATAATTCATGCTTGGTGACCCTCAACCTCTTTTGTGCCTCCTTTACAACTGTTCATGTCTCTTCACAGCTTAAGTACCTTTTCCAATCCGCCAACGAGGTTGATGAATGGTTAAATAAATTCAACATTATTATCAAATCCATCGTGTGATTTGTTCCTTGTATTGTTAGTCTCTTGTGATTTTCGATGACTTTTACCATTTAAGATTATACAATGTCTTTACGACCTGTCAATAACACTTTTTAGCCGTCATTTCCTTTCCTTAATTCCTTTAATGGTATTTTTAGTACTATATTACACAATTGTTCTTTCTTCTGTGTTTTTTTTTCTTTATAGTGTTTTGCTTTTCTATGTTATTTTCTTAATTGGAATAGTTCCATCCTGATAGCGTGACAATCCTTCCCTCTTCACAATTTATTATTCCTTTGTACTTTGTAATCTTTTTCTTTTTCTATATCTACTTTTTGTTTGTTTTTATTCCTTTTTCTACTTTTTATATGGTTTTCTATTTTTTACCTCCCTACTATAATAAAATTACTATGATACATGTGTTATGGTGTAGCCCAGATTACTACGCAGACTGTCGACTGTCTCTATAGAGTTTTAACCGAATCCCATTCACCATTCTTCCAAGAAATTCTCCATTCAAGGTTTCCAACTACGCAACATATGTCTCTGTCACATGTTGAATCACATAGGGTCCCAACCAATGCACTCAAAACTTCCCTAGATGTTGCATAAACTTACTATCATAGAGTGATACTAAGTCTCCGACTTGGAACTTTTTTTGTTTAATGTGTCTATCATGCTATGCCTTCTCTCTTGCCTTTTGAACTGATTGATGGAAACTTGCGACAAACCAATCTTCCTTGAGCTTTACCAAATGTGATAATATCTCCTCTACTGCACTAGAGTGTGAAATATCAATAATAACTGTAATGCCCAGACTAGGTAGAATAAACTCCATTGGAATTACTACTTCTTTCCCATAGACCAACTTGAAAGGTGTCTTCCCAATCATATCTCCCTATGTTGCATAAATCTGTCAAAGTATTCTCTATGATTTTATTGAAATCTTTCACTATCCCATTTGCCCAAGGATGGTATGAGGTACTCTTCTGATGATGAATTTTAAACTCCTCCACCAATGCTACAATTGTCTTATTCATGATATGTGTCTCTTGATCACTGAGTAATATGTGCAGACATCCAAATTATGTGACTACATTCTCAAATAGAAATCGCTCAGTAGTCTCTGCAGTGCAGTCTACGATGGTTGTTTCTTTTTCCTATTTTGTCAAATACTCTATTAGATTGATTATGTACCTTGCTCGTGATCTTCTTTCTTGTGGTTTGATTGGCCCCACAAAGTCTATGGCCCATTTATCAAATTATTGTAATGTAACCTATGTATTTAAAGGAATTTCATCCCTCCTGGATGGATTTACCAACCTTTTACATATATCACATGCCTAACAATTCTCTTTAGCATCTTTATGAAGTGTGGGACACCATATCCCTGCACTCAAATTTTTTTGTTCTTTTTCTTTACCTTCGTAATGTCCTCCAACAATCGCTTCATGCACTTTTGTGAGTATCATAGGCCTTTCATGTTCCATCACACATCATCTCAATATTCCATCTGCACCTAACTTATACAAATTTATTTCCATGAGATGATAGTCTTCTTTAACTACCATTTGTTTCTATTAGGGACCTAACCTCCCTAACCCCTCACGTACGTAGAATAATATATTTCCATGTAATAAAGGTCAATATTAATAAGGCCTAGCAATAAGGAAGAATAAGCCAAATGTAAGAAGACCTAATAGAAGATTCTACTTTTAGAAGGATCTTCCTCTAGATTGTTCTTTTGGATAGATAGATTTAGTATAAATAGGAGTAGAGGGTATGATACGTTTTTTCTTGAGAATTATTTTAATAAAGCATTGCTTTGCAGGAGGTTTCCCCCTTGAAGAGGAAAGTGAACATTGTTTCATATCAATAAAGGTATTATTTGGTTTTGTGGTTTCATCTATTGTGTTGTTCCACTATTATTCTCTGCATTATTTCTATTTCATACTATTATAATAGATATGGTACCTTACAAGTGATATCACATCACTTTCCTTGGCAGAAAATTGTGGGTTAATTTTTTTCAGGGTAGAGACATATTCCAACATCTTAAATCTACAGAGATATGTCATTCAATTCATAAATCCATGGTCGAGGAAGCATACATGCAATAAATACAAGTGTTACTTAAGAGCACATTGTTGACCACCCTTATAACCTGTGGTGGTACCCCTTCGAGTGGTAGTGCATTAGACAACACCTGTATATGGATCAGACTAAATATATTAAATCCCCCTATAGATCAACTAATCGACCTTTTGACTGCTATAGTTTCAATGAGAACAACACTTGGGAAGATACTCTCTAGTACCTGGGTAGTCGGGTAGTATGGCTAAGGGTATGGTATATCCTCCTTAGTTGGTACCCTGAGATATTGGGTCGAGTACTACTGTTGGACCCCTCATGTATATCAGAGAGCTATAGCACAGGTTAAGCCCTTGTTTGTAGAAACCTTGAATACCCTAACCCTTGGGGAGGAAACAAAAATAGAATAGGCAAGATATATTGTCGTGCAACTATGCCTTCTACATTCTGGTTGCGCAATTCCTACACATTTATTCATGTTAAGCATTTGGTCATTTTGTCATTGTAGTATTATTCAGATTGGATTATAACTCCAAAGGAGTAAAAAAAAATTAAAAAATTATGGATCCTTCTAACACCATTATTTTCGACCTATCCCATTGGATTCCTCTCTTCGCCCTGATCATAGTCATACCTATCATTTTTCAACAATTTTTTTTTCTATGGATCAGACCCCTTCCCAACACCCCTATTGGGATTCTATCCCTTTGAATTTCTCTCTTTTCACTGATCATAGTGGTACTAATCACCAATAACTCATTTCTTTGTAGTCCCATTTCCCCCCTGTCCCATCCCCATGGCTCACACTCGCAACCAAGATTGGGAAAAATGTCTCACCACCTTGGAAAAGCTCCTCAAAAAGGGTCATTTTGGCATTATTTCACAGCTACACTCCATTCATGTTGTTGAGACACCTTTTGTACATCCCAACCTCCAATCTATCCTCTCCCACTGCCAAGTTGTTTTTACCACTCCCAAAGAACTTCCCCCTTCCCGTGGAGTCCATCATCATTCCATTGCTCTCATATTAGGAAATCTTCCTCCCAATGTTCTCCCTTATCGTCATCCCTTTTCCCAAAAGAATGAAATTGATAAAATTGTTCATGAATTTCTAGAAGCAGGTGTTATCCATCCTAGCACCAACCCCTATTCTTCCCCTATGGTCATGGTACTGAAGAAAGAAGTTACTTTGTGCATGTGTCTTGATTTTCGCGCCCTCAACAAACTCACAATCAAAGAAAAATTCCTCATTCATGTCATTGATGACCTATTGGATGAATTGAGTGGTGATCAATACTTCACCAAACTTGATCTATGTTTTGGATACCACCAGATCCATATGAAAGAATAAGAAATTCCAAAGACTTCATTTCAAACTCATGAGGGTCACTATCAATTCTTGGTAACTCTCTTTGGATTGTGTAATGCTCCCTCCACTTTCCAAAGTATTATGAATCATGTCTTATGTCATTTTGTCCTTCATTTTTTCTTAGTTTTCTTTGATTATGTTATCATCTATAGTAAAACTTGGACATCCCATCTCTCCCATGTGAATGAGGTTATTCATCTACTCTCTAAGCACCGACTTTTCCTCAAACAATTTAAATGTGCCTTTGGAGCCTCAGAAGTGGAATACTTGGGTCATATTGTTGACAATGATGGTGTCTAGGTGGATTCTAAGAAAATTGAAGCTATGCGGGATTGGCCTCACCCTAAAAGTCTTAAGAACTTGCATAGTTTTTTGGGTTTAATGGGATATTATCGGAAGTTTGTTCATAATTATGGAAAAATTGCAGCTCCTCTCACTTCTCTCCTCAAAAATAATTATTTCACTTGGACTCCAGCTGTTGATCACTCATTCCAAGCCTTGAAAGATTTTATGTGCTCGAACCCTTTCCTAGAGCTTCCATACTTCACCAAGACTTTCGTACTAGAATGTGATTCTTCCGGGAAAGGAATTGGGGTCATCCTCATGAAAGATGGCATGCCTTTGGCCTTCAATAAAAAACAAATTTCAAAGAGACATTTGGGCCAATCCATTTATAAAAAACAAATATTTTCTATTCAACATGCTCTAGATCTCGGATGTCCTTATTTGTTGGGAAAACACTTCCAAATCAAAACTAATCATCATAGTCTCAAGTATTTTCTAGAACAAAGAATTTCATCATTGGAGCAACAAAAATGGGTCACCAAGCTATTTGGATATCATTATGAGATCATTTACAAGAGGTGAAAGGAAAATTTAGTTGTTGACACTCTCTCCCAGATTTATGAAGAAGACGAGTCCCTTTTCTCCACCTCTTTCATTGTACCAGATTGACTCCAAGTTATTCATCACGAATGGTTGTAAGAACCCAAAATTTCTAGCATAATCCACCAATTGCAACAAAATTCTCCAACTTCTCCAGGGTACTCTTGGCTTTATGTAGATATTATCTTCAAAGGCTATCTGTATTTTTGAAATAAATCACAACTTAAATCCATGGTGATTTCTGAACTTCATGCTTCCCCCATAGTTGGGCATTCAGGGTTTACCAAAACCTATGAATGGGTCAAATATTTTTTTTTATTGGATGGTATGAAACAGGACATCCACACCTTTGTTTTTGAATGTGACGTTTATCAATGTAACAATGGAGAAACAATGAAATCTCTGAGCACACTCCAACCACTTCCGATCCCCCATGCTATTTGGTGAGATATTTCTATGGATTTCATTGTTGTCTTACTTAAATCAGGAAATAACTCAATCATCATGGTAGTTGTTGATTGTCTTTCCAAATATGCTCTTTTTTGTGCTCTTCAACACCCATTCACCACATATAAAGTGACTCAAATATTCATGGATAATATCTTCAAGCTTCATGGCATGCCTAATTCTATTATATCTGATAGAGATCCCACTTTCACCAACAATTTTTGGAAAGAATTTATTTGGCTATAGGGAACTTAATTTCATCTCATCATCACCTATCACCCCAAGAAAGATGGTCAGACTGAAGTTGTCAACAAGTGTTTGGAAAAGTATTTGAGGTGTTTTGGATTTGAGAGGAAAATTCATTGTTCTTAGTGGTTACACCTAGCTGAATGGTGGTACAACACATCTTACCATACAACTACTCGCATGACTCCTTTTGAAGTAGTATGTGGCCAAAATCCCCCATTGGTTCTCTCATATATGGATGAGGTTTCGAAGGTTCAGGAGATTGAAGAAAATATTAGAGTCCAAGAGGATATTATTTACGCCCTCAAAGACAATTTGGTCATGGCTCAAAATCACATGAAGTAAAAAGTAGATCAAGTTTGTTTTGAACATCAATTTGTTGAAGGGGACTAGGTGTTTCTTCGACTACAACCTTATAAGCATACTTTACTCAAAGTTGAAAACTGTCAAAAACTTGCTTCCAAATTTTAGGGTCCTTATACCATGCTCAAGCGAGTAGGATTGATGGCCTATCAGTTAGCTCTACCCAGTCAGTCGAAGCTCCATCATATTTTTCATGTCTCCTTCTTAAAGAAGGTTGTTGGAACTAAGTTCCAAACTAAAACCAGTATCCTTGAGTTGGATGAAGAAGGTTCCATATGGTTGTATCTAAAAGTAGTATTTTACCATCATGAGTGTCATCTCCGTTAGTGCACCATTAATGAAGTGTTAGTCTACTGGAAAGATACAACTCCAGATGACGCCACCTAGGAGATGACCTCCATTCTCCAATAATTTCCTCTTCTCAAGCCTTGAGGACAAGGTTGTTCTTCAAGGGGGAGGGTATGTTAGGGACCTAACCTCCCTAACCCTTCATGTAGATAGAATAATATATTTCCATGTAATAAAGGCCAATATTAATAAGGCCTAACAATAAGGAAGAATAAGTCAAATGGAATAATACCTAATAGAATATTTCTCTTTGTTGAGGGGTCCTAAATCCCTTTAACTCAACAGTAGGAACCAAACCCGCCATTGAAGACCAATTAGAATATGCAACATTTAATGGTGGAATGGTTCTCCAGATCTTGTGATCCAACCAAATAATCGATGGGCTTTACGTAGTGATTGACAGGATGTCTTCTTGCGAAATCTCCTCCTTCAGTTTGAACGTTCTCTTTTTTATATTTTCTCTTATAGTTGGGATCGATATAGGATAAATGCTGGTATAAAATAGCTGGGTAACAAAGGGTAAATGATTAATTATTGAAGAAGGTTGAGCTTGGGATAACCCTCATTCTTAAGCATGCAGACAATGATTCTTACACCTATGACAATCCTATTACTAATACATCAACTTGTTGGTATTTCAATTATTCACTGAGATACAATTTCGAAAGGAAACATGCATGCAATAAACGATGGCAAGAAAAATAGTTTCCTTAGCTCTAATCATTAATCACATGTTAACACCACGATTTAATTTCCATCATTATATACAAGAACTATAAAACATTTAATCATATAAATTATCAATAGATTCAAAGGCTCTTACTCGTTACATCATCCATTCATGAGACCAAATCATAAATAATTCTTCCTTAGATCCAATCACACATGCTTTTGATGAAAACAAAAAATTGTCTCTGGTCCTAAACAAGACTTCTCAATTAAGGTAGCTTTGAAATATTTCTTTACAAATCCAAAAAATGAGGGTCTTTGCAAAAACCATAGACCCCTTAAACATACATAAACTGCATATTTATCAGAGTTGTCGAGGCTCTCATCCATCTGGGACTGAGACTTAACTCTACATTAACAATTGTAGAATGACTAATTAACATGACTAAAACACTATTGGAGTACATAAATGTCTACTTCATACTTGACTTAATAAAAAAGAGTGGTTCTTATCACACATAGAAGACCACTTATTAATTTAATCTAAAACGGTTTTGGAATTGATTAACTAAAAGTTGCTACTGTCTCTGAGACTGAACTGATGCATGCATTGGATGAATTATAATTGTGGCATAAACTAATTCGAAGTGACAGAGATGAATTATGCATTGATCCTGGTGTGCACGCACATTGTTGGAGGTCACTGGAGACAACTAGATGTGCAACATGAAAATCTCTCGGAGTGACGTGGTGATCTGATGTCATATAAGCACATGATTACAAAAGTTGTTGAGGGTGGTTTGGGTCCACACTCCTTCGACCCCTACTATCCACCACAATATTCCACATACCTCATAAGCTATACGATGGTTTCAATTGCGGGACCTCTCTGGAAAATTAGCATTCAATCATTTTCCATCCCCGCAATGAAGTGTGACCGTCAATCGTGTTATAATCTGTGATCTGGGTAACCCTGCTATTTTAGCACCCCTACTAAAGTTTCTATATTTTTTCCATATTATAACCTCCCTATACATATTTTTTCGACAACACAGGTATTCCAACAGAGGACGAAAACCTTCAGCAACCACTCACATAACCATATCAAAGATCAACACACCGATGTTTTCACGTAGTAAAACCCCTACGGGGAAAAATCCACGGCCATAGCCAATGCGGCCACTTGGAGAAGTTTATTAATGCAAAGAAAAAGATTAAAGAGAGATTTTACAAGAGAGTTTCTCACAATCGATCATCGACAAATGAATCTCCATGCTCTTTAAATAGATATCATGGACCAATCAGGCGTTAAGCCATAGATCAATGGTTGTTAAGATAGAGGAGAGTATGAACCGTCAGATCACTCTATGTTGGGAACATATCCTGACTGTCAGATTTCCTAACTACAAATGCATACTAATGCATACTAAAGAAACACACTGGAAAAGACACTTTTACCTAATGACACAATAGACCAAGTAGATCTTAACAAAATGCTAAGTGTCTAAATATCCTAACATCCCCCCTTAAGAACAACTTGGGATAGGATTGAAGGATTTACAATAGTGACACAATAGGAGAAGGAAGGAGGTATTAGAGCCTATCCCCCCTTAATGAAAACTTCCTGAAATCCTAACATAGATCAAAGTTTGGAAAACTTTTCTTCTATAAGAGACTTTGTAAAAATGTCTGCAACTTGATCTTCTGTAGGAAAAAAGAGCACTTCAATAAATTGATCGTGAATGAGCTTTCTGATAAAGTGCATGTGTATCTCGATGTTTTTTCTACACTGATGTTGAGATAGGTATTTGGAGAGATTGATGGCACTCTGATGTCACACCAAAGGTTGGTCGGATGCTAGTGCTAGAATCCAAACTTTGAAAGGATCTATCGAAGCCACAGGGCTTCCTGATTTTCATTTACCATTGCTTGGTACTCTACTTCTGTTGAAGAAATTGCAATAGCTTGTTGTTTCTTACAAGCCCAAGTGACAGGTCCTGAACCAAGGTTGAAAACATAACCTGCAGTAGACTTCATATCATCAAGGTCACCGACCCAATCTGAATCAGTGAAAACAACAAATAAAGGAGTCCCTCCTGAACTGTAATGTATCCCGAACTGAAATGTACCACGAACATAGCGAAGTATCCTTTTAGCTACTTTCCAATGGATTTCATGGGGAGTTTTCATATACCGAACAACAAGACCAACAACAAAGGAAAGATCAGGACGAGTATGAGTCAAGTATAAGA
>SNQJ01S0035314.1:86524-102224 GCA_010110895.2 Picea sitchensis
TCGAACAAGGAGCATGAATATATCACGAAGTGACTTTCTCTCGAAGTGATGTGGTAGTCTCTCGTCACTTCGACATTATGGATTTTTGGAGCTTCTGAATGTTGTTCTTGGAAATCCCCTGAAGGACAATCTCTTGAATCTGATGTGGCGGCCATATGTCATATTGCTGACATGTCATGGAAAGAAGGGTGACACGTGTCACATGGAAATGGATGAATGATGCAACCATATGAGCTGGAATGAGTTCCACGTGTCATGACTGATGAGTGTGTTGCGTGTCTCAACTGATGGTTGCCACATGCTTCGACACTTCAAGCTTCAAGAGTTTTGGATTGCAAAGAATGAAGTTCTCCCAGAGTAGTATGGTCTGAAGTGACATGGCAGTCTCTCGTTACTTTGACATTTCAGAGCTCGACGTTTGGGAGTTTCTATATGTAAAGCATGAAAATATCCCGAAGTGATGATCTCGCAAAGTGATTAGCTATATATTATCACTAATTGACTCGGGATTATGTCATGTTTAACATTAAATACTTTGGGAGTTTGACACTTTGGCGATCGAAACAATGACAAGTTCAGTTGCTTGAACATTGAAGACTTTCCTAATGCCTTCTATTGAACCCCGCGCGATTTTGTAGCCTCGACTGGATGCGAGTATTTGATCTGATCGGCCTATTGGATCTTTACCACTGAAAAACTACCCTGTCCGTTTGACATTCCAGGCCTAAAAATGACCGCTCTAAATTGCTGCATTTTTTCCACAGACGTTTCCTGTGCATACAAAAAGGCTCAGTCGACATGTTGTGAGATCAATCAAGGGAAGACATGATAATAAGCATTCTGAACCAAATACAATATGTATTTATCCTTCAAGAAACAATAGAAAAAAAAATGGTCAAAGACTCAATCAAGAAAGAAATGAAGAAGAACCACTCAGTAATGGGAAACCGACTTAACCAACTAGAAGAGGAAAAGTTAATNATTCTGAACCAAATACAATATGTATTTATCCTTCAAGAAACAATAGAAAAAAAAATGGTCAAAGACTCAATCAAGAAAGAAATGAAGAAGAACCACTCAGTAATGGGAAACCGACTTAACCAACTAGAAGAGGAAAAGTTAATTAAGGAATAGGAAATGAGAGAGGGTGGTTAGGGGTGCATTATCCCTCTAAGGATTCAAAGGGTTTGAGAAACAAATCTCAAGAGATATAGCGGGAATAAATATTCAAAGGGAGAGAAGATCTGAAGGTTTAACGATTTATCAACCAAGATCCCTTCAGGAGGAAGCGGAGTCAGTCTAGACCGTTAGATCTGGAAAACTGCATGGAAATTAGTCGTGAAGCACTTTGAAATTTCGTCGTTCAGAGTGTTTTGAAGTATTGAGGAGTGGGATTACCGAAGGTTGAAATCATGAAATGATCCTAATCATTGGCTACGAAGGGTATACGTGGCAATGAATAAGCTAGTTCGGGAGGGAAATGCTCCGGAAGAACTTGCATGAAGCAAGGCACAGTTTTCTTGAAGTCATGGAAAGCAGAGTAGATCTGGACAGTTAGATCCAGAGAGGGAATGTGGTAAATATCCACTAGTTTCAAAGGAATATCCCTTCAGAAGGAACCGAGGATAGAACATCCAAAAATGCCTTAAGGCCGAGGTGCCAAAATCCATCTTAGCCTCCCTCTTGGAAAGGAAACATGGAGCGTGGAAATTTATTGTTGAGGTTTGACACTCCATGAGAAAAGTCTGTAGGAACATCTGAATCTCCTGAACGTCAAAGTCCCAAAGTGGACCTGGGCATTGATTTGGGTGGACGCATGGCGCCCAATCTAGAATTTTAGGTATGGAGTACTCCGGGTAAAAGTGGAGTTTGGAACATTCGTAACTCCCAAAGCAAATCTCACCCATTGGTTGCGAAGGGGGTACATGGACCATTGATATCATTCCAGTTAGATTCCTGAAGTTGCAAAGTGTTAAAGACGTTAAGCCACAAGTCATAGCCAGAGATTACATGCAAAGAAGGGATATTGAAGGCCCAAAAGAGCTAATTCAACTCAAGAGACTAATATCCTTGACCGGGAGTTCGCAGAACCCTTAGGATTTGTTAATCGAACCTTTATGCGAAAAAATTATGCAAACTGAACTGATTTCTGGAAATGTCGATGAGGATCGATGCTTGATGACTGTTATTTTTGTGTGGTCCCTTCACTCACTTGAATTATTTTCGACGTCAAATCTGAGCACGTTAGGTGCAACCTTGGCAATCGATTCTTAATTCAGGTGTTAAGTTTTTTTAGCCATGAGGTTTCACAAGTTCAAAAAAACTAAATAGGTGATGAGAGTCATGAAAACAAACAAAGACAAAACATTTCCAAAAATGAAATCAAGTCAGACAGTACAGAAGATCAAGTGGTACCCAAAAAGTGAAAAAATGATAATCCTTTTTAGGGTGTGTTGAGTGCTCAACAAATGGTGACTTACTGGGAGAAAGAAGAATCTATGTTCCTTCCCCGGGCTTAGCTGATGCAAAAGCTGGTTAGGAGGTTAACTGGTTTTTATTAGAGCCTCTTATGTCCTTGCATTTGAAATTCCCCGGTTGATGAATCCAGGCCTTCCTATGGGGTTTCAACATTTATTCCACCTTCGTTTCCTCTAACCATGCCCCATGCCCTCTTTTGAAAAGAGTTGAGTAAATAATTCACTGGCCCCATACCCTTTAGTTATCATCATTCACTTTCTATGGTGTTTCTCTGTTGCGAGTGAGCATCTATAGCCCCGACATCATAGACCTTGATCTGCTACCAGTGAGCGTCCATAGCCCCAACGGAGTTATCTGCATACCCTCTCCTACTTTTGACTCTTTTGATATAATTTATTTTATTTTGTCAAAATTCCCTGAGCGAGTGAGAGAGGAGGAAATCTGTTATTTTCAAAATGACTTGGTTAAGGGGAATTTTTTCTAGCTCTATCTTGAGGTACATGTGGTTCTTTCCTACTTTCCATATTTCCCTTTAGGTTTTACCAGACCACTGGGTGGACCCTTCATCACTTTGCCAAGGTTTCTTATTTGCACAGTTTAGATAGAGAACTCCTTCAAAACAACTGCAATTCTCCTAGTGCTTCTAGTGTTGTATGTAAGCATGAGTCAAGAACAGAGTTCTTCATATCGCATGAACTAAGGTCAACCAATGCCTTGCTAAACAAAAAATTCAAAAGCACAAACAATACTACAACAAGAAAAACAAAAATAAAGAACTTTGCAATCAACCTAAAAACAAAATATCATGAAAACACAGACATTTTTTTTTTTAACAGAAATATTGTTCTAGGGATTGGCCATTCACCGGGAGGGTGTCAGGTTCCCCCCTCAGATTTTTCAACTGATACATGCCTACCCCAATTTTCTCGGCTACCTAAAAAGGTCTCGGCCATAGATTCTAAAACTTTGAATGCTTTCCCTTCGATTCATTCTCTCTATCCCATTTCAGGACTAATTCTCCTACTTCAAAAATCTTCTCTTTGGCCTTATGCGTGTCAAACCATCTTCTAACTATCTGTTGATGAGCGACGAAATTTGATTTTTCTTTGTCCCTTTCCTTGACACCAAATATAGTTTTCTTACAGTTTAAAGATATATCGTATTTTCTAAACCTTTCGAAAATATGGGTTAGATGTTGGATGTGATCTTCTTTGTTCTTTGAATACTCAGTTACGTCGTCCAAATAGAATACTACAAATTTGTTGATCAATCCCTGAAAAGATACGTCCATGGATCTATGAAAGGTTTCCCTTGCATTAATTAACCCAAAGGGCATGCGTTTATAAGCAAAGTTTCCCCACTTGGCTCGGATGGTAGTTTTCAATCGGTCTTCCTCTAAAGCTAGAACCTCATTGTAACTTGAAAAAATTTATATCAGGAAGAAAATATCAGAACCAGACATGGTCTACAAAATTTGTTCCATTGGTAGGACTGGGTAATTATACTTTTTTTATTCTCTACTGAGGTTTCTGAAATCCACACACAGGCGGATTTCCCCAGACCTTTTCTCGACAAGAACCAAATTTTCTACCTAGGAAAAGTGTCTAACCTGAAAGATAATTTTAACATCTAGTAATTTGTTTAACTCCTGACACATGAGGGGTTCCAGGGATGGGTGATACTTCCAGAGCTTCTTTTGGAAGGGTTTCACTTCAGGATTTAATAGGATTGTGTGTTGAATGATATGAGTATAATATGTTTTCATATCTCAGTAGGACCATGCAAAAACATCTTGATATTGTCTGAAATGCTTGAGATAGGCCTTCCTTTCTTCTTTAGATACTGTCTTGTTGAGATTTGTATTCTTGGGTTTTTTTAGGGTTCCTAGATTTATAGTCTCGTACATGGGACAAGAAATCTCTGTCTTTGTGTTCATTGACCCTTTCAATCTTTCCCTTAAGTCAAAAAGGTTTTATATATTGGCTATCCCTTTCGGTATTGTGTGAGACCTTGGTTTTTCAGTCGATTGATCTATTTCATGTTTTTTCATATGGGGGTGGGGTTCTATCAATTTCTCTTGAAATACTTCATCGTCAATAGCCAGATCTTTAAAATTATTCTGATTGGTTAAAAAATTTATGATCTGTTCATCTCCTTCAAAGACCTTTCAATTGGAAATATTGTTGGGCACTGACAGTTTGTAGAGTAGCTCCATTGTGAATCGAGAGACTTCATAGTCTTCTAAATGGGATATCCTTGAGGCAAAAGTGGCCAGAAAATCAACAAGAGTGTTCTTTGTTATGGGTATTGTTGTAATGTTGAAGGCTTCAAAATGCTCTATCAGTTTGTGCACTTACTTTTGATAATTCCTTAGGTGGTGAGAGTTGCAGTGTATAGTGTTCCTTACTTGTATAACAATGATTTCATAATCTCCAAAAACCTTTAGTTATTTAATGTTTAAGTCTATTTCTTTCTTTAGCACTTGCACTAGAGATTCATAATCAACGATGTTGTTTGTGCATTCAAATTATAGTCTACAAGACATGAAATTTTGTTTACCTCTCGGATCAATGAGGATACACCCTTCCCCTGACCCTTCTTGTGATTTAGATCCATCAAAATATAAGGTCCAAAATTGTGAGTGATAAAAATTAGTTTCCTTTTGCCTACCACTTTCCTCCTTTCCTCTTATCTGTTCCACTTTTTTTAACACAGGGTCCTAAAAGAAGGGGGTTTCCTCCACCGTTGTCAGCAAACTTTCTTGAAAAGTCATTTCGAAGTTTTGAGTAAGAGGGAAATCATATGAGAGGGGAGATAAATTCTTTATATTAGAGTCACGAGAATAATTTCCTAGCACAGGGAAATCTGTCGAAGAGGGTTCGTTGAGGGTTTCTAGGTCTATGACATTATGTTTTGGATATCTTTCCCTATCGATCATAATCATGTTTGTGTGTCACTTTAATGGAAAACAAAGGTGATCCCAGTCTATGCTAAATTATCCATTCAAATTCACAAACCAATCTTGACTAAGTAGAAATCCATAATCTTCTAGGATATCTACTACAATAATGTCAATCACTTGAACAAGTTTCGGGTGAGTCGCCATCCTGATCATGACATCTTTGAGCTCTCCCATTACTTTCACCAGGGTTCTGTCTAGTTGTATCACATGTTTATCACTTTTGAGAGAGATTGCATTTAATTTATTGCATATAGATAATGGCATAACATTGGAGAATGCCCCTGAGTCAACCAAACAATTATGGAGGTTTCTGTTGAAGACTTCAAATGTCAAAAGGAATGGTGGGACAAAAGGATTTCCCTTCTTATTTTCAAAGCAAGCGTTCACCATTGGTTTATTTCTTATATTTGAGAGGGATGAATTTTCTCCTTGGTCAGTGCTTGTTGTAGGATTTTCTACTGACTTCAATGCTTGTAACCGAAAGTCCTTATGCTGAGGGATTCTACACATGTCCATGATCGATATATTAGCCTTCAATTTTTTAAGATCTTCTACTATGTTGTAGTCTAGCTTGGGAAATTATCGAGTATGGATGTTTATAGGATTTTTTCGGGAGACAAAAGGTGATTTAAGGCGATCAAACGTTGGCTTTCCTCCCCAAGTTTGGGTAGTAGTAAGATTGTTTGAGACAAGTTGACCCTTACTTCATGTTTGCGTAGCCAAGACCTTTGTGGGTGGTTTTTGAAACTCAAATAGGTCTTCGAAAGGCATTGGTAGGTCAGGGCCCCATATCAGCATGGGTGTTTCTTCTGGTGGACCAACTTCTTCCTGATGAACAATATTCATAGTTGATCTGCTTGATTGTTTGGTAAGGGAAACCTCATCTAGAAACCGGTTGGCCATCAAGTTCATTGCATGCACCCATTGTGGGTAGTCTCTTTTAGAATGTTTCTATTGGTGATAGGTACAAAAAGAGTTAGATGTTGAATTTCTCACATCGATGTTTAAGTTGGCTGGGGGAGGTTTAATTTCTTTAAAAGGTGGATTTATTTAAAAAAATGTTTTATAGGTACTTTGGCCTTGGTTTCCTTCCTCTGCACTTCTTTTCATCTATATGATTTCATTTGACAACTTCTTAACCATGCATTGTAGTTATTCTATGTCTCCACTTCCCTTTTCGGGTCCTTCTTTTGTTTGTTTCCCTAGAGGTCTGGTTAACAGGAGTCCTCTCCTAGGAGGAGGCTGAACTTACTTCTTAACTAATGAGACCTGGCCTTCTTTACATCCCTTCATTTAGAATTATATTGTTTTGGCTTCTTCAAAATTCTTAGCTAAGGTTGTTTTGGAGACCCTCTTCACAAACATGAAAAGAGAAGCTGGGAGAGCATTATCATATACTTGAATTTTCAACTCCTGAGTGTGTTTAACTTCGGGTTGAAGTTTTTTTAGGATAGTGCTTAACCATTGATTAAATTATTTAACCTTCTACTTTGAACTCATGGTGGCGGTGAACAACTTGGCCATCAAATCTCTTGTAGTGGTTTCTTCTGCAAGTTTATCTAGAAAATCCTTTTGAAACTTCGTCCAACTAGTTATGGACCATACCGATAAGTTAAAATACCACTTGAAGGAGAAATTATCAAAAGTATAGGGGAAAATCCTGCATACTACATCTTCATGTTAGAGATTCATCAGTCTGATAGCTAATATGATTTTTTTGATATGGTCTTTAGGAAATCCTAAGGTTTCAGGGTCAAATTTAGGGAGTAACTTTCATGGATGTCGAGGAAGGCTATGTACTCGTCCAGGGATGGCTAGAGCATCTATGGCCAACCAAAGTTGATTATTCTGAGGTGGGTTTCCCCTTTCTTCATCATGATCATTTTTATCTTCCATGCCTTTCGAATCTAAAACTGATCATTTTGAGTAAAACCCTTCCTCGTCAGAAAAATCACTGGGCTCGGAGCAGTTACCGACTGGTGTTTCAGGGATTAGATTAAGAGGATGTTCGATTTTGGTGAGGGAGAAATCTATCAGGTATTCTACTATGCGAATGAAAACCTGGTCAGGGTTGTCAACCACTGGTCTACTTACTTGTTTTCTATGAGGAAGTAACGAAGCTAAGGGTAGTGCTCTGAATTGTCAGGTGTAAGCTATTGTGATTCTTGTCAACTGGTTCAACTCCTCATGGGGAAGAGTGTAAGGTATTTCAGGGAATAATTTTTCTTCCTCTTGCTGGGGTGAGTTACCCATTTTAGGAGTACTTAGTGTGTGTGGGATGTCTTGAGAATGACTAGCCATGCATGTGGGTTTTTTTGAATCTACAGGTTGTGAAAAATATTATCAACCATTCATTATTCAGGTCCTCCTTCTAGTACCAATTCTATTGAGTAGTCCTAAATCCCTTTAACTCAACAGTATGAACCAAACCTGCCATTGAGGCCCAATTAGACTATGCAACATTTAATGGTGGAATGGTTCTCTAGATCCTGCAATCCAACCAATTAATCGATGGGATTTACGTAGTGATTGATAGGATGTCTTATTGTGAAACCTCCTCCTTCAGTTTGAACGATATATTTTTTGTATTTTCTCTTATAGGTGGGACCGATACAAGATAAATGCTAGTATAAAACAACTGGGTAAGAAAGGGGAAATGCGTAACTACTAAACAAGGTTGAGCTTGGGATAACCCTCGTGCTCAAGTATGCAGAAAATGATTCTTACACCTATGGGAAGCCTATTACTAATTCATCAACTTGCTGGTATTTCAATTATTGACTGAGATACAACTTTGAAAGGAAACATACATGCAATAAACGATGGAAAGAAAGATAGTTTCCTTAGCTCTAATCATTAATCACACATTAACACCATGATTACTTTCCATCATTAGAGACAAGAACTATAAAACATTGAATCATATAACTTATCAATATATTTAGAGGCTCTTACTCGTTACAACATCCATTCATGAGACAAGGTTAGAAATAATTCTTCCTTAGATCCAATCACACACGCTTTTGATGAAAAAAAAAAACTTTTCTCTGGTCCTAAACATGACTTGTCAATTAAGCTAGCTCCGAAATAGTTCTTTACAAATCCAAAAAATGAGGGTCTTTGTAAAAACCATCAACCCCTTAAACATACATAAACTGCATATTTATCAGAGTTGTCGAGACTCTCGTTCATCTAGGATTGAGACTTAACTCTACATTAAAAATTGTAGAACAACTAATTAACCTGACTAAAACATTGTTGGAGTACAACAATATCTACTTCATACTTGACTTAATAAAAAAAAGTGGTTCTTATCACACATAGAAGACCACTTATTAATTTAATCTAAAACGGTTATGGAATTGATTAACTAAAATTGATACTGTCTCTGAGACTAAATTGATGAATGTGTTGGATGAACTGTAATTGTGGCAGAAACTAATTTGAAGGGACAGAGCCGAGTTCTGAATTGATCATGGTGTGCACGCGTGTTGTTGGAGGCCACTAGAGACAGCTAGATATGCAGCGTGAAAATTTCCCATAGTGACGTGGTGACCTGGCGTCATATAAGCGCGTGATTGTGGAAGTTGTTGAGGGTGGTTTGGGTCCACACCGATCTGACCCCAAAAATCCACCACAAGTTTCCACACACCTTATAATCTATACCATGGTTTCAACTGTGGGATCGCTCTGGAAAATTAACGTTCGAGCATTTTTCATCCCTGCAATGAAGTGTGACCATCGATCATGTTGCAATCTGCGATCTGGGTAAACCTTCTATTTTAGCGACCCTACTAAATTTTCTATCTATATACCATATTAGAACCTCCCTAGCCATATTTACCGATGGTGCAAAAAAAATCTTAGAGCTTGGGAACTTTCGAACGCAGAGCATGAATATCTCCTGAAGTGAATTTCTCTCGAACTGATGTGGAAGTCTCTCATCTCTTCGACACTTTGGAGTTCAGGATCTTTTGAATGTTGTTCTTGGAAATCCCCTAAAGGACAGTCTCCCAAATTTGACATGGCATCTAGATGTCATATTGCTGATGTGCCATGGAAAGAAGGGTGACATGTGTCACATGGAAATGGACGAATGAAGAAACCAAATGACCGGGAATGAGTGCCACGTGTAATGACTAATGAGTGTGCCACATGTCTCAACTGATGGTTGCCACATTCTTTGGCACTTCGGGCTTCGGTATTTTTGTCTTGTGAAGCATGAAGTTCTCCCAGAGTAGTACGGGCCTCGAGTGACATGGCGGTATATCGTTACTTAGACATTTCAGAGTTCAACGTTCGAGAGTTTCTGGATGTAAAACATGAAAATATCCCAAAGTGATGATCTCGTGAACTTATTATCCATATATTATTACTAATTAACTTGGGGTTAAGCCTTGTTTAACATTAAATACTTCAGGAGTTCGACAGTTCGATGATCAAAACAATTACAAGTTCAGGCACTCGAATGCCAAAGTCATGGAGTGACTTTCCTAATGCCTTATGTTGAACCCTACACAATTATGGACCCCTGAATGGATGAGATACGTTGATCTGATCAGCCTGTTGGATCTTTACTGTTGAAAAATTGCCCTTCTCGTTTGACAATCCAGGCCTAAAAATGACTTCTTTGAATTGTTGCGTTTTGTCCATGGGTGTTTCCTGTGCATACAAAAAGGCTCAGTCAACCTATTGTGAGCTCATTCAATGGAAAACATGATCACAAGAATTCAGAACCAAATACCACATGTAATTATCCTTCAAGAAAAAATACAAACAAAAAATGCATGAAGACTCAATCAATAAAGAAATGAAGAAGATCCAAGTCACTCAGTAATGGGAAACTGATTTAACCAACGAGAAGAGGAAAGTTAATTAAGGCATAGAGAAATGAGAGAGGAGGGGTAGGGGTGAATTATCCCTCTAAAGAGTCAAAGGGTTCGATAAAAAAAGCTTAAGAGAGATAACAGGAAGAAACATTAAAAGGGAGAGAAGCTTTGAAGGTTTAACGAGTTATCGACCAAGATCCCTTCAGGAGGAAGCGGAGTGAGTCCAGACCATTAGATATGGAAAACTGCATTGAAGTTATAAGTGAAGCACTTAGACATTTCATGGTTCAGAGTGTTTTGAAGTATTTAGGAGTGGAATTGCTAAAGGCTGAAATCACGAAGTGATCCTAGCCATTTGCGGCGAAGGGGATACATGGTAGAGGATAATCTAGTTCGGGAGGGAAGAGGTTCATAAGAACTTGGGTGGAGAAAGGCACAATTTTCGATAAGTCACAGAGAGTGGAGTAGATCTGGACCATTGGATCTAGAGAGGGCACATGGAAAAGATCCATGAGTTTAAGAGGAGGATCCCTTCAAAAGGAATCGAGGATAGAACATATGAAAAAGCTCGAAGGCCGAGGTGCCGAAATCCATCTTAGCCATCGTCTTGGATAGGACACGTGGAGCATGGAGATTTATTGTGGAGGTTTGACACTCCGTGCAAAAAGGTCGTAGGAACTTTTAAATTTCCCAAATGTTGAAGTCCCCAAGTGGACCTGGGCGTTGATTTGGGTGGACGCATGGTGCCTTGTAATACCCCAAGGACATGCCCTAGTTATGTTTATGTATTGCAATCATGTTTATAAGCTGGTGAGCCAAGTGTATATAAGATGGCGATATTATGTGTTATTTAGGATGGAGAGCCTAAGTGTTAAAGGCCAGGAGCTTGATTTTTGTATATGTAATTATGAAGATCATTAATAAAATATAAACATCATGACGTGTTGACCGACCACGAAGAAAGAGTGATGGGGTGTTACAAGGGAAAAACTCTCTATGGCCAGGGGTAAAGCACAAGAGACAGGTATGATTGTAGAAATCAACTCAATTCCAACATATTATATATAAACTAATGTGCAATACAAGAAAGAGTCCTACCTCGATCCAATGTTTGATGATGTTCCACCATTGAACACTTTGACCCAAAGCTTTATACCGGTGAGAAGTTCTCAACAAAAAAGCGAAGAAAGTATATAATGATGATATAAAAAGCGCTTAGCACATTAGATAGAATAATACATTAATAACGTTACAAACACACCCATGGATAATAATCATATATTTGAAAGACACCAATAGGATGGGAAAGGAGTATTTCTATTAATAATTGATTAGCAGAAGTGTCAACATTACAGACTTCTGTGTCGGCACGGTTTGAAACCAAGAAAACAATTTTCTTCCAACTGGGTCCCCACCACTTCAATCCTCCACCAAAAGAAATCTCATGAGAAAGAGGCAAAGAGGTCCTCTCAATAATAAGGGAAGAGCTTGGGGGATGAACACTCTATTCAGACTTGAGGAACAAAGGGATGTAGACTCAATATGAAGTAATCTCTCGAGAGTAACTTTTCTCTCAAAGTTGAATGCTTTCTCCTTCTTTTCCATAGTTAGAAATTGTTCTCTTATAGCCTCCAGGATGGAACTGAAGGGCTGAGTCGGAATGTTTCCAGTATATGGAAGGCCAAGGATCAGAGATCTTTTGTCGTGACATGGAAACCCGACCTCATTTTGTATTTTCTAGCATAAATCTCGATATACGCGATCTGTAGTGGAGCAACAAGCGCATACGCATCTTGCGTAGTAGTTAGGGAGTGTATATGTGGAAAAATGTATATTTTTAGCTTTGGATTCATAAAAGGGATAAAAAGTCTGGATAGGGAAATGGAAAAAGGCCCTCTGTGCAATATAGGAATGGTGAGGCAAATCTTGCTATAACATATGCCCCCTAATGTGTGAGATCATAGGAGTATCTGCGATGACCGAAATACATTATAAATAACCTAGAAGTGGAGTGGTAGAGAACCAGCTAGACAAACTCAATTGCACATTACATTATGTACTGACTTTGCATACATGGCTTCCAAGAATACAATGCAGATCCATGTGAAAAATATACCAAACAAGTGTTCATGGCCACGAATAGGAAAATACAAATGCGATTATATGACAAAAGTTGTCATAGTCATGAACAAGGCTCAGTGAAACCAGTCTCAAAAATCAATTTGAATATATCTGTATACCATGTGGTACAATTTGATCTCCCATGATCACTGAAGTCAAATAGGTATTGGTGCAATGAAATGGAAGAAACAACTCAGGAAAGTTGTGGCCACATAGTGATGTCTTCAAGTCTTCTACACTATCTACCAATGGTGCAAGTCTACATCATGTGAATAAATGAGTTGAGGTCGAACACAATGAGACATCATTTGATTACCGGTCATTGAAGTATACCGTTAACAAATGTGAGAGAACCCACCGGTAATGAAAGTAGGTATCAAGGCACCGAGTACATCTCTACAAATGTGAATAAAGGAGTTGGTGTCGAACACTTGAGAGATCCATTGATCAGGAGACATTGATGTATTCCCATCAGTCAATGGCGAGAGAGGCTTCCACTAATGACTTTAAGCCTCAAGGTACTCATAAAAATCTAGGTCCCATATCTAGAATAAATGAGCTGAAGTTGATGGAAGGAGACCCACTGAAAGGAGAGCATTGAGGCATGTCTCATCAGTCATCACGAGGAACAAAGCAGGAGCTTCATGATTTGTTGGATATCAGATGAAGAACATGTTTACGAACCAATGACCCTGCATGTCTTTTGAGTGTGCCAAATGTAAGCAGTACACGAAAAGGACCCTCTGAATAGCAGCCAATGATGAAAAATTGCTGACAAAGGCAAGGAAACCACCAATAAGGCTAATGGCATCCAAGACACTGCACGAATCCCAAAGTGTGAATATATGTCTTTCCATCGAACACAAGGGAAACCACCCAGTCAATGACCAATGATGAAATGTCAATTGTTGGGTTCAAGGTGACCTACCAATGATGAAAGTAGGGTCAGGGTGCATGATCAGACCAAAGTATCATGTGATTTTGAGAGAAACTGAGGGTATGGCCGACATGCAAAGTCAAGATTTTTGAGGAGTGGCCGACACAGGTTGATAGACTTCCTTTGAACAAGATCATGAGACATATGGTGAACTCTGACAGCATGGACTCAATGATGTGATAGTTGGATGCAAGAGGCATCAATAACATTCTCTATAGGTACTGGTAGAGTAACCAATCGGTAGAGAAAAATTTGTAGCGGGATGAGCTTCCTAAGGCCATGCTAAACCTAAAATTATGATGACACGCAGAGTCGATAACTTTGTGCTCTGTTCAAAGGTGACACAACTACTGCAAATTACAATATAGTATTCCCTTCCTGCCCATATTTTTTTTTTTCATAACAAATGAATGTTATGATACAATGGAGGGGATGAGTGTCGCAATTAAGCAAAACTAGTTCCAATAGTGGAACGTACCTATGCTCAATGTAAGGAAATTTGTGCGAGATATGGAAACTCGAGGTGATGTTCCCTCCAGGGTATAGGGTGTCAAATTGAAAAGGATAAAAACAAGGCTCTGTTTGGTGGAGGATGCAAACTGCTTAGGCAACGGTTTATAACGCAAAGCGAGAATCGGCTAAAGGCTCGATACAACAAGTGAGGGCATGAGATGCAATCACAACTTAACACCAAAAAATGTCCTTTTTTATGTCTTTTAGTCTACTTGGTGTGAAAAAGGGGCAAACTTGTGCCAAATAGATGTCTTTTCAAATCCAATTTACGAGTGTGAAAAATACAAGTTCACTCGACAATCTTTTCTATTTTTGATAGTAAGTCAGAAAAGAGCTTAACTAGGACTCATGATCTTTCAAATACAATTTTAATGAGTGTGAAAGGGACAAATCACTTGGCAATATTTTCAGTTTTTGGATGAGTTGGAAAAGAGCTTAACTGAGACTCATTAGGAATATTCTAGGCAGAAATCCACGGGGGAGGCCAAGGGTCTTGTGTGGACCTTCTGTGGAATGTCGGTATTTTATGAAGAACTAACATAAGATTGGGAAAAACCAAAGCTCTCCAAGTTGAGGAGGATAAACTAGTAATGGAGGGTATCGTCTTCGTGGTATATTGGATAATGTCTCTTCTTGGAAAAGACATAGGCAGAGGCATTGGATAGCTCACAAGACCATCCCAATCAAAGGGAACCTTGTCAATACTTGGAGGGAGAGAACTCYGAAAGAGTAAAACTCTCTCTTGTTCAGAAGGTGCAAGACTAGAAATTCTAAGTACATGGCATAGAAGGTATAGAACCAGAACCAAAAGAGCGGGATCGACCAAAAATTCCATTGGCACGACCACCTTAGACATATCACTCTCCAAGAGAAGAGTGGGGTCGATCGAATATTGCATCGATACGACCACTTCCTCAACCATTGGTTGAATAGGATCCGAGACATCAAGGTCAAGAGGTGCATCACCCAAAAAAACAGGAGTGTTGACGGTCGAGGATTGTATCGACATGACCGTTGGTTGAACAAGATGTGAGAAAACAAGGTCAAGAGATGCATCACCCTCGAACATAGGAGATGTGTCAGTTGAATATTGCATTGACACGACCATAGGTTGAACGGGATGTGAGACAAGAAGGTCAAAGGATGCATCAACCCCTAAAGGGAAAGGGGTGTCTGTCGAAGATTGCATCAGTGTTACACATTATTTTCATCACCCTCATGATCGTTAATGATGTAAACCTATCTCTTGCCTTTAGAGAGGTCAGTGGCCTGAATTCTTGAAGAAAGAAGGGAGAAAAACTTTCCTTAAGAGAAGAAGTTGTGTTTCCCTCTGTAAAAACCCTATTTTGGAGGATTTCCATGGGATGCACCATATCTAGGGTGTGGAAATGCCTGATTTTCACAGGCTGCACTATAGCTAGGGCATGGGATTTTCGAAGGCTGCACTATATCCAAGTCGTGACGACCTTCGTACATGGGAAAAATGAGCATTTTCTTGATGCTTCTAGAAGGGGAAGCTTCTATGGTGAGGTGCCCTCCAAATGGTTTTCATATTACTCACTTTCATGATTTAGTGGGATCATCCTAACCTCCTCACCTTATCTTCTTCAACTTATAAAAGGGGAGGAGCTCTCATGGAGAAAGTTAGCTTGATTGAGTTGGATTTGGCTTGGAATTATTAGCTTGGTTAGAGTGGCTTTGAGATTTTCTTTTGTCAAGATAGATGTCAGATCTGTAGTCTCGGAATTCTTGGATCAAAAGTGTGTGGGAAGCAAGGAACTATTGGAAGGAACCTTACGACATCAAGGCATCTCATTGTAATCTCTCTTCCTATTATTAATATAATATAGTGGCATGTTT
>SNQJ01S0035315.1:38013-55422 GCA_010110895.2 Picea sitchensis
TTTTGATAAAAAAAAAAAAGCAAAGCAAAGGTCAAAATAATCCATCCAACATGCAAGAGGTCTTTATATGCCTAACCTTCAATATTTGAGAAGACCAAAGATATTAATGATATTAAAAGAAGCAAAGGTCAAGATAATCCATCCAACATGCAAGAGGTATATATGCCTAACCTTCAATATCTTAGAAGACCAAAGATATTAATGAAGGAAGAGAGCAAATATTTGTTTTTATATGTTTTATGATATATATGTTAATTTTTTAAAGATAATTTTTGTTTGTTTTTTTCCTTAAAAATTTTAAAAAATGAAAGAGACTATGGAAATTTGCATGTAATAGGACAATATGGGAAATGATAACCATTTTCTTTGTTTTTAATTATGCTTTTATGGACAACATGTAGGCAAAGACCTTCAAAGTTATTAAAGTACACATTTTCATTTATTAGTAGGTTAGATGTTTAATGGGTTAGTGGTTAGCAAGTTAGTGGGTTAACAATTTAATAGTTAGTGTATTAGTTGGTTAGTGTTTGGTGTGTAAATGAGTTAAATGGTTAGTCAATTGGTGGGTTAGTAGTTAAAGGATTGATGGGTTACTGTTTAGTGGGTTAGTTGGTTAGATGGTAAGTGGTTGATGGGTTAATGGGTTGGTGGCTTAGTGTGTTAGTGGTTACTAGTTTAGTGAGTCAATGGTTAGTGTGTTAGCGAATTATATGGATTATGGGTTAGTGGGTAGTGTATTACTTGATTACATTGATAGTAGGATAATATATTAGATGGTTAGTTGTTTTAGTGTACTAGTGGTGGAGACATCTAATCGTGTAGCAAACTTCCCTCTAGTTATTGGAATTCAATGATCTAGAAAATTAGAGTTCACATAAATCTAGAGCTTTGATTGAACTTTTGATAATTTGGGTTGATTTGGAATTGGGAAAAACCTATAAGGGCAGTGTTCCACCATGCACAGATCTTGGATTATGGTAGAACTCTGCACATCCCTAAAATTTCAATCTGATTCTTATCATATTTGTGGTTGGGAAGAGGGTATATTTGCTACAAGATTATCGTACTCCTATTAGTGGTTAGTGTGTTAGGTAGTTACAAGTTAGGGGTTAATGGTTTAGTTGGTTAGGGGATAATAGGTTAAAGTTCAATGGTTAGGAGTTGGTGCATTAATGGCTTATTGGATTAGGGGTTTGTGTATTGGGGGTTAGGCAATAGGGTGTTAGTGGTTAGTGATTAGTGATTCATGGGTTAGTGCTTGGTGGGTTAGTTTGTTATCCATTTAGATGTTTAGTTTGTTTGTGGGTAGGGGTTATTTTGTTAGTGGGATAGGGGTTAGTCTATTAATGGTTAGTGGCTTAGTGAGATGGATGGTAAGTAAGTTAGTAGGTTAGGGGTAGTGCAAAGTATGGGATAGTGGTTAATTATTTGGGTACACTATCATTGAATTAATGGTTAGTGGATTAGGAGTTAGTTGTTAGAGTCTTTTGGGATATTGCATTAGTGAATTAGTGTATGTGTGTGTGTGTGTGTGTGTTTTTAATGGTAAACTAGTGTATTTATATTAAATAAAAATATTGCAACAAGTTGCAGAGAGATTACATCCAATATGATTCATAGTTTTCAAACTATAGAAAATATTTATGTCATCTACATGCCAGTAACCTAGCCTAATGCTTTCCATGGGGAAAATGTGTTGAAGCTTTACTTATACAACTAGCAATTACAGTTCTTCTTTATTATTACAATCATTTAGCACATTATCTGCATAAATAAGATCATTTAAAGAGATACAATCACATAAACAATAGAGAAACACAAATTATCTTGGGAAACCCTCATGGGGGAGAAAACCCAGCAAAAGCTTCCTCAATATAGATAGACCAAAGACCGAACATAAGATCCTCCTCTACTTCTTCACTAGGAAGAGTAGCGCACCACTTAACCAAGAAATACCAAGACACACACCAAGAGCCCTCCTTGACGTCACACTTAGCTGCAATAGCAGTTCCTCCAAGACTTGTTCACTTCTTCATAGTTGCAGAGATAGTGCGGTGAGTGTGTCCAAATGAGGCACTGACCTCTCTTATAAATAGTGGTCTCTCCAGCCTATAATTAGGTCTAAGATGACCTGTCACTTTACCCTCTTAATTTACAATTAACTGTCAAGGCACAATAAGGCCGACTTTTATTAAGGCACAATAGGGACTAATTAAAGATAATATAATAATATTATTCAACTCTCTCTCAAGTAGAATATTCTTCGAAGTTACAATATTTCAACACTCCCCCTTAACAAGAAGGGTATTCTACTGACAACATTTAATAACTACTGACTAGACTCAATACATCATCAAGAGGAGGGTACATCGTCATAAGCATTGGGAACATTGTCGGTCATATCTATAGGTCATCAGAAGTTTTTCTCATCATCAACATCAATAGAAATTGAACATCATCATCATCTACAACGCGGAGCTAGAGTAACATCATCATCATCAACATCATGAAGCTTGAATAACATCATCATCATCAACCACATGAAACTAGAACATCAACATCATCAACAACATGAAGTTGGAATAACATCATCATAAATATGTGGCAACAGAATGAGGTAGGTGCATCAACAACAACATCTGTAGTACTCTCACATATCATCCTTGCCGAACCTTCGATATCTTCCTGGGAATCATAAGATTCCTTAGGATATAAAATCCTAACAAGCTACCACATGGTACTCTGATATACCGTCCTTACCGGTCCTTCGGGCCCAGGAATCATAAGATTCCCTAGGATACAAAATCCTAACTGAGCTACCACTACTGACCATAGTTGGCATATACATGCATAGGTACTCTGGCAAACCATCCTTACCCGTTGTTGGTCATGATACCATAGTATCATCAACATCACTCCCACTTTTGAGGGAGGTCATTTCGGACTACACCAAGCTTGTCTCGGAAGTACTCAAACTTCACACGAGACAAAGGCTTAGTCAACACATCTGCAACCTGCTCATCTGTGCCAACATATTGGAGCTTTACAACTTCAATATGTACCATGACACAAATGTAGTGATATCGGATCTCTGTGTGCTTCAAATTATCATGGAACAATGGGTTCTCTATCATCTTTATGAAACATTGGTTATCACATAGAATCATGGTAGCTTCCATCTCCAAATCGAACATACATGTCAACAACTTATGAATCCATATGGCTTCACAACTGGCAGAGCATGCTACAATGTACTCCGCTTCTGTTGTACTGAGACAAATACTAGATTGCTTCCTTCTTTTCCACAAAGTCATGGTTGACCCCAAACTGAAACAACATCCTGAAGTGATTTTTCTTTTTGAAGCACTTCCAACCCAATCTGAGTCAGTATATCCATACAATTTGAAGTCACAGTCTCCAGTATAACAAAGGCCATATTCCAACGTACCCTTAAGGTATCTCATCACATGATTTGGAGCTACAAGATGAACATGTCTGGGCTCCACCAAATATTGACTCAAGGTGTTCACAGCAAAGCATATATCAACTCTGGTATTCGTCAGATACATCAACGAACCAATCATCTGTCTGTATAGAGTAACATCAACTATTTCTGACGAAGTATCATCCAATAACTTCATATTCGTCTCCATAGGAGTGGACATGTCTCTACAGTCCATCATATCGAATCTCTTCATAATTTCCACAACATACTTTCCTTGATTAAGGAAAATCTCTTATGGGCTCTGTCATACTTCAAGACCTAAGAAATAGTGCATCGGGCCTAGGTCCTCATTTCAAATTCAGTGGCAAGCTTCTTCTTACAATCAGTGATGAGATTTTCTTCATCTATCAAGAATAAGTCATCCACATATAGCAGCAATATAACTTCTCCATCATTCTCAATCTTGAAGTAAAGGTTGAGATCATCTTTACTCTTGGTATATCCTAAGCTCATTAGAAAAATATCAATCCTGCCATATTAAGCTCTTGGATCTTGCTTAAAATTGCTCAGTTGCAACTTAATCTGCACAATCATGTGTTAGCTCTATGTGCTTTCTACAAAGCACTATCTATCTCACTTCCTTTAGAGTATGTCCTCTACTCTCTCTGCAACTATTCCTATGGGACTGGGACTCTGCACCTGCAGTTGTTTTGAAGTTGAGAATGACTGCTCCATTGCCACTGTGGTTTTTGAAATCTAAGAGTAACTCCTCTACTCTATCACGGCAACAAATTCATCTGAAACTTAGAGTGGCTCAATAACTGACACTGAGGGTAGCTTATCCTCTTTCTTTGGAGGTAACTCAATATTCTATTGTAGTCATGTCTCCATGGCCCAACTCATGTACTGCACCAACTAGCACTGAAGATAACTCAAACTCAAATACAAAGATTTTCATACCTGCTCCCTCTCAATCTCATATTCTATCGGCTTCTTTTAATGAATTGTGTTTGTTCTATATATACTTCTTCTGATTACTGGAGAAAGTGTCTCGTCATAGTCTTCTCGATTTTGTTGGGAGAATTCTCTGGACATAAATCAGGCTTTGTACATATTTATATTGTTATCTACAACATGCTTGATTTGTTAGATCAATATTGGAAGTCACCATTGACTTCCCTTCTGGTCTCAAGGAAAAAATTGTATCTCAATCCTTCTGACTAGCTTCCTCCTCTGTCACTGAAATAAGGGAATCTTTTCAGGAGATTTCATGTCTCCTATAGGTCTTTGAAGCTACAATCTAGTCTTCTAAACTCATGGCATTTGTTTGCTAGTTCTGCAAGATGTCTCTTTTCCCATCTGATCCTTTTTTAGATCAGGCTTACTCTGNTGACCAAGTCTACTATGAGTTCTATTCTAATGTTCGGTCATCTTTGGAGCCTTCTTCTCCTTACAATCAATCTCCATATGAGATACTCTATATCTCAAAAGTAGCTTCCTCTTCATATTCTTTGGTACATGGATGTATACAGTCATGTATACAACTTGGATAGTCTACTCCATCTCTCATATAATATGTTTCCTCCTGCAACTGTCACTATAGATTCCTCAGGGTTATCACTGTAATGTTCCTGACTTGGCTACTCTAGGAAACGTTGTTAATATGTGTAGGATTAATTGTTTACAGCAGACAAATGAGCATTCAAATAATAATAATGGCGAAAAAAGACGGCAAAATTATATTATGAAATCTCTTAAAAGTACAAATGTTGAATATGGTTGAATACAATGAAACGCTCAGCTAGATTGAGGAAAAAAGGGATTTTTTCCAAAGTAAAAAAGCAACTAAATGATGTGCCTCTCCCTCTCGGGGAAAACATGCCCTAATTATTCCACCGTCAGAACCGGACGAGAAACCAAGCGAAATATGTGCCTTTCCTTCTTCTCAAAATGGGTCGGGGTGGAATCTCTGAACTCTCCCTGTATGGGGCGAGTTGATCCACTGAACCTCCTCCAAAGCTGCGCCCTCACCCTGAATAAGCATGCCTTTGCTATGGGACCATGTGTAACTACTGCTGAAGAATGATGGAAGACCTGTTTGATCTCCTCGGTGACTAGGGTGTGTCTCTCAACACCGAAATCAGCCAACTAGTGTCTTCCTCCTGGAATCCACTGAACTATCTCTCATGAGATGCATCTTACTTCTTACTGACAAGTCCTAATCTGCATGATCCGGAATTAGGTTGATGACCCTCCTCTTATAGCTTTCTTAAACCCTAATTCACTGTTGAAACCCTAATTCATTGTTGACCTATAATTTTAGCTTGCCTATTCTATTTTTAGCTCATAATGACTTAAACGCTCTTTTAACCCTTTTTAGCTCAATGACACTTTCTGAACATAACACCTTTGACTGAGTGACCTCTTGTAACCCTATTTACCCCTTTTCAGGCCCTGGCTATAGTCTAACGGGGTGGTTTATACTATTAAGCCTCCTCTCTGGAGCTCCTATTTGGAAAGGGACATTACAGTCCTCCCTTCCTAAAATTGCTTGTCCTCAAGCAATACCAATCCAGGGTGTTGCAACACCTCCTCTCTCTCCCAAGTAGTGTCCTCTACTAGAAGCCCTTTCCATTTGATCAAACACTCTCTAATGACCATGCTCCTTATTTTCCACTCCAGGAACTCTAAAACCTCTTCTGGAACCAACTCCAACTGTCCCTCCTCATCCAACAAAGGAAGCTCCTCTGATGTGTTGACGAATTGTCCCACTGCCTTTTTTAGGCAAGATACGTGGAACATGTTATGGATCTTGCTCCCCTCTGGAAGCTCTAGCTCATAAGCAACCTCGCCTACTCGGCGCATGATCCTGTAAGGTCCTTAAAATCTAGGCTTGAGCTTCTCGCCCCCACTCTTCTTCATAGATGATTGTCTGTAAGGTTGGAGTCTCAAGAAAACCAAATCCCAAACCTCAAAGTTGTGCTCTATCCTGTGCATGTCCACACTCATCTTCTGTCGATTTTGTGTCATCTCCGGGTTCTCTTTCAACAACTTGAGAATATTCTGACTCTCTATGATCCAATCCTTGGCCTTCGGAGCTCTTCTCTCCCCGAAAACCAAGTCTAACAAGGTGGGAGCATCATATCCGTACAATGGTTGGAAGGGTGTCATACCAATGGACACGTGGAAAGTGGTGTTGTAGCAATTCTCTTCTAAGTGAAGCCACTTTACCCATGTTCATTGTTGTCCACCTACATAGTTCCTCAAATATCCTTCGACCCACTTATTGACGATCTCGGTCTGCCCATATGTCTGAGGATGATAGTTGGTTTTGGGTGTCAGCTCTGTCCCCACCAACCGAAACAAATCTCTCCAAAATTTCCCCATGAACCAACTGTCCCTGTCACTGACGATGTTCCTCGGCAACCCATGAAGTCTAAAGACCTCCCTAAAGAATAGCTCGGCTACCTGAACTACATTGTACTCTGTCAGTATGAAATAGAATTGAGCAAACTTGGTCAATCTGTCGACCACTACATAGATACAATCCTTACCTTGGGCCTTAGGTAGGCCTATGATGAATTCCATCGATATACTCTCCCATTTCTGCTCAGGAATGGGGAGTGGCTGAAGTAGCCCTGTTGGGAGAGCATGCTCTGACTTGTTCTGCTGGCAAGTCACACACTCACTGACGTGTCTCATAACGTCCTATTCGAGGCCCTTCCACAAGAACCTCTCCCTGATCTGTCTCTAGGTTTTGAAAAACCCCTGATGGCTTGCTAGGGTGAATCATGAACTGTTGTGAGGATCTTCTTCCTGAGCCTTGAATATGGCACCAAGTAGACTATGTCCTTGTAAAATATGACGTCGTCAATGACCCTATACCTGTCACCATGTATATGCCCATCCATAACCTCACAAGCGAACTTGTTCTTCGAATATTCCACTAACAAGTGGGATTTCCAATTTGTTGAAATCTCCATCAAACAACATGTCGCAGGTCTCCTCGATAGTGCATCTGCCACAATGTTCTTCTTCCCTTTGACATACTCTATGTCGAAGTCGAATGCTTGTACCTTCGTCACCCATTTCTACTGGCACTCACTGAGGTCCTTCTTCTCAAGGAAATACTTCAAATTGTTGTGATCTGTCTTGACCACGAATTTGTTGCCCAGCAAATATTGCCTGAATTTGGTCAAGGCATGCATGATTGCCAGCATTTCTTTGTCATAAATGGAGTAAAACCTCTCAGGCTGACTGAGCTTCCTTCTCTTGAATACAATGGGGTGTCCTCCCTGCATCAAAATTGCCTCAATACCCTCACCAGATGTGTCACACTCTAGTACGAATGGCAAGGTGAAATCTGGTAATGCCAACACTAGACAAGTGCCCATGACTTCCTTCATGTGATCAAAGGATTTTAATGACTCCTCAATCCAGATGAAATCCCCATGCTTGGTAAGATCAGTCAATGGTGCTCCAAGCTGAGAAAAACCCTAGACGAACCGCTTGTAATAGTTTCACATCTCGAAGAAACTCCTCAACTCTATCATGTTCCTGGGCATTGGCCAATCCAAAATGGCCCCGATATTTTCTTGGTGCACCTATACCCCCTGTACACTGATGATGTGGCCCAAGTAAAGAATCTTTGTCATACCGAACTCACACTTGGACTCTTTGTCATATAATGATTGTGCCTCCATGATGCTCAATACCTCATCCAAGTGCCTCATGTCCTCCTACCATGTCTTGATGTAGACCAAGATGTTGTCCAAGAAAACCATGACTGATTTCATCAACTAATATTTGAATATGTGGTTCATGCAAGACTAGAATGTGTCGGGTGCATTGGTTAGCCCAAATAGCATAACCATGAACTCGAAATGTCCAAAGTGGCATCGAAATGTCATATTCTCGATGTCCTTCTCTCAGATGTTGATTTGATGATACCCAGAGCGTAGATCAATCTTTGAGAAGAAAAATACCCCATGCAGTTCATCCATTAATTCGTCAATGCGTAGGATAGGATATGGGTTCTTGATGGTCTTCTTGTTCAAGGCCCAGTAATCAATGCACATACTCATGGTTCCATCCTTCTTCAAAACTAAAACAACTGAAGGGGTGAATGGGTTGTTGCTCAGTCTGATGTGTCCCATCGCTAGCAATTCCTTGATTGCCTTCTCTATCTCATCCTTGAATCTCCTAGTATGATTATAGGGGGGGGTGATCATAGGTTTGGCCCCCTCCTCCAACTCAATGGTGTGCTCAAACCCCATGTCAGGTGGTCTCCCTGGCAGAATCGACCCAAAAACTTGTTGATGTCGTCCCAACAATTTCTTGATCTCTGTGCGATAGTGTTGTCGTCCCTCTAAATCCTTACACATAGTTATCAAGCACTCTGCGGCATATGCTACCTCCCCATGTATGAATATCCTCTCCATCCTATTGGTTGAAACTGTCCTGGGTGCTCCTGTCGACATACCTCTCAGAACAACCTTATTCCCGTCACGGTCTCTGAACCCCATCTCCAAGGTTTGGTAATTGGTGGTGATTTTTCCCAAGTTGGTCATCCACTGAACTCCCAACACCACATCTATGTTAGATAGGTCAACTACATAAAATGTGTCTCTCACTGTGTAGTTGCCTAACTTTATCTCCAAGTCTGGAACTTTATATAAACATTCCACTGTGTGGCCATCTGCTACTGCAACATCAAACCCCTCAAACTCCTATGTCTGAAGTGCCCATCTTGATACTAGTGAAGTGTCAATGAAGTTGTGGGTGGCCCCACTATCTATCAGGGTGATTTCTCGTTACCCTTTAATAGTCCCTCTGATATGGAGGGTATCATACCTGGGAACACCAGAAAGGGTCGCTATGACTCCTCCCTTTGCTTGTTTTTATCTGTTAGCCTACTCAGGTGGTTGTGGAACTACCGGAGGATGTGCTCCTACCAGTGTCGGTGGCCTACGGGGAGGTTTCTCCTCTTCCTGTGTTGAATCCTCCTCTGAGCTAGTGGATCCACTATCATGCTCCTCCTCCTCATTGTCCACACTATCTGCAGCCACCTCAATATAATGAATCTCTCCCTTTCCCATGCACCTGTGGCCTGGGACCCAAGGGTCTCTACAGTTGAAGAAAATATTCTTCCTCATAAGCTCTCACCTCGTCTCATCGTCAAACTTCTCCTTGCCCTTCCTTTCTCTCTAGAATGGATTTTTGTCTCGATCCTTCTGGGGTACGGAGGGTTTGGAAAAGGGTGTAGTCTTCGACACTGATTCTACCAAATATTGAGTGCATAGGATGGCATCTTGTAAGGTGGGCAGTCTGTATTCCTTCACCCATCCTATAAAAGGATCTGTGAGCCCCTCTATGAATAGCATGATCAGCCTAGACTCTGATATATCGGTCACTACCATGGCTACCCACTGAATCTTCGTGATGAACGCTTCTGCTATGCCATTTTACTAGGCTATATCATTGAAGTGGATCTCAGGATCCCTCTTGTCAAACCTGTCCATGAGTCTCTTTGTGAACTCCCTATAGGAGGTGATGCAACTGTGACCCAATGTTACCAATCCATGGTGCCACCACTCGTGTGTCTCACCCTCCAAATGTAAGCTAGCGAAATTGATGGCCTATGTCTCGGTCATCTGGTTGAGCTTGTAGTATGTGTCTAGATTTTGTAACCAAGCTCTGGTGGTGCATTTGGATGATCCATCGAAAGAAGGTATGGTGAGTTTACCAACTTTCCAGATGAAATCAATATTATTCCCCTATTGTTGTTGCGGTCCTCCTCTCTATGGTTCTCTGGGGCGGCTCCCGAGTCTGAGCCCACAATACTCGACTAGGGTCATGTCCTATTGGAAGTCACAACCCAATGTGGCATACTCCCTCCTATACTATATGATGTCCTCTGCATGATTGGGCGGCCTCTGTGCTATTGGTAGTTGTGGTGTTGTTGGGGGTGCTCTCTGGAAACTGGGAAACAAAGGTCTGGGAATCCTACTCGAAGGGGTGTATGCACGAGTAGGATATTAGGGTCTACTGCCTGCCCCTGAGTTTCCTTGTGCTGCATGTGGGTGTGCCTGGGGTGCCCACTATAGCCAATCTATCAGCCACCTGTGCCAAGGAATGAGTGATGTCCCATTGATTAGCTATTATATCGTTGATAACCTTCATGGAGGTTGCCTCTGTCTCCATGGGGGCCTTACCATTTCCCTCTGGTCACTCATATCTGTCTCCTAGCATCCTTTATGCCTCGCGCTCAACCTCACGCTCTGTCGTTCTCTCAGCTTCCCTGTGCGCCTCTTCTTCTTCCTCTGAGCTAGGATGGAAAAGAGGAAAGTCAGGCCTCGACCTTGTTTCCTTGCACCTGTCATACGACACATATTCATCCCCTTCGTGCTTGCGACCATCTGGGTCTTCGGCTGCACTCATTGTCTTTAGTCACAGGCTGGCAGGACTAAAGCTCTGATACCACTGTAATGTTCTTGACTTGGCTAGTCTAGGAAACGTTTTTAATGTGTGTAGGATTAGTTGTTTACAGCATACAAATGAGCATTCAAATAATAATAATGGCGACAAAAGATGGCAAAATTATAGTATGAAATCTCCTAGGAGTACAAATGTAGAATATGGTTGAATACAATGAATCGCTCGGCTAGATCGAGGACAAAAGGGATCTTACCTGGAATACAAAAGAAGCTAAATGATGTGCCTCTCCCTCTTGGGGAAAACACGCCCTAGTGATTCCACCGTCGAAACCAGATAACAAACTATGCGAAAGATGCTCCTTTCCTTCTTCTCGAAATGGGTCAAGGTGGAATCTCTGAACTCTCCCTATATGGGGTGAGTCAATCCACTGAACCTCCTCCAAAGTTGTGCCCTCACCCTGAATAAGCGTACCTTTGTTGCGGGACCCTGCATAACTGTTTTTGAAGAATGATGGAAGACCTACGTGATCTCCCCGATGACTAGGGTGTGTCTCTCAACACCGAAATCAACCAACTGGTGTCTTCCTCCTGGAATCCAATGAACTATCTCTCTTGAGATGCACCTTACTTCTTACTAACAAGTCATAATCTGCATGATCCCAAATTAGGTCGATGACCCTCCTCTTATAGATTTCCTAAACCCTAATTCACTACTGAAACCCTAATTCATTGTTGACCTCTAATTTTAGCTTGTATGTTCTATTTTTACCTCATAATGACTTAAACGCGCTTTTAACCCTTTTTAGCTCAATGTCGCTTTCCGAACATAACACCTTTGACTAAGTGACCTCTAGTAACCCTGTTTACCCCTTTTCGGGCCCTGTCTATAGTCTAACGGGGTGGTTTAGAATATTACGCCTCCTCTCTGGAGATCCTATTTGGAAAGGGACATTACAATCACCTGTGACCTGCTCGGAACAAGAACAACAAGGGGGAAACATCATATAAGAATAATACGCTTTATAATAATAATAATAATAATAAATAGCGAGAACAATCGTCACAATATATCCTTTAGAGATATCACTTGTGACCTTCCTGAAACAAGGGTAAAAATTAAGAAATACAATAATAAAGGAATGAGAGAAACACTCTTCTAGTGATGTGATCAATCATTCCTCCATGGTAACCTGAAACAAAACAAGAAGTTTCTCCTAGAGGAGATGTTAGTTATATCTAGTAAATGACTATAGTAAGCATTTATCTCAATAGTGCTCACATGCTACCAAGTATTCAATAATAAAACATTTCAAATATTTCTATCACAACTATAGTGTTTAGCAGTTATCAAACTTGATATGTGTAAATTTGAATCTTATCAATTTTATCAATCAAACCTAAAACCTGGAGTCTTGTCCTCAGGAATGAGTGTGTTGATTTTCTTCTGAGTCTCCTTCATTCAAGATGACAAGTATTTTCTTCACCTTTCCTCTATACTAATACAATATGCTATCTCTGGCAGAAATATGAGTTAGGGAATAAACTCTATAATATCAACTTTAATCAATCTAATACTTTGACTTTAATTTTGACCAATGGTTAGTATGATGACTTCAACATATCAAAACGCAACTTGTATATTCATAATATTACAATAATTCCATAACAAGTAGAGGCATATCAAAGTAATCAAACCTGGGATGCATAGTTCCTTTGAATGTGCTAGATATGAGATCCCTCTAGATCTATGATTGTTGTTTAGACAAAAGATCCTTTCTCCTGCAAATACCCTTTAAAATAATGATACAGTTTAAACATATGTAAGCACATACCTCCGGTAGTATCGATAGGTAGTGGCACCATCCGATAGTAGCGAAAAGTAATAACAAACCTTTAAAACTTCAAAGGTGCTTCAATTTGTAATTTAAAGGTAGCTGGAGATTTTCTAGGGAAAGGTGCACTAGGATAATAAAAATTAGTCTCAACACTTTACAAAAACTTTCAATGCAACTGGTAGTGCAGCTAGTGCTGGAACTACAACTGGTGTTGAAACTGGCATGAAGGAACCGGCACTGCAACTGCAACTTGATACCTCAACTGATACTGCAACTGGTACTTCAACTGCAACTACAACTTAGGGTTTTATGAGGAAACCCTAATTTTTTCAAACTTCAAATTTTGGAATTCTGATCCAGGGACTAGATGCACCTACCTAGGGAGAAATCCTAGATGTGGCTACTTCCCCCAGCGTCCTCCTTAAATAGGTAAAACGTCACACTTAGGGTTTATGCATAAACCATAATTCTACAGTAGCTTCAATACTAAAAATTGGATTGTGAGTTGGTCTCTTTTAGGCCCGCTCTAATACCATGTTGAATTTTTACTTATACAGCTAGCAATTATGGTTCTTATTTATTATTACAATCATTTAGCCCATTAGTGGCATAAATAAGATCATTGAAAGAGAGACAATCACAGAAACAATAGAGACACGCAGATTATCCTGGGAAACCCTCATGGGGGAGAAAACCCAGCAAAAACTTCCTCGATATAGATAGACCAAAGACTGAATAGAAGATCCTCCTCTACTCCTTCACTAGGAAGAGTAGCGCACCACTCAACCAAGAAATACCAAGACACACACCAAGAACCCTCCTTGATGTCACACTTAGTTGCAGTAGCAGTTCCTCTGAGACGTTTGCACTTCTTCATAGTTGTAGATCTAGTGTGGTGAGTGTGGCCAAATGAGACACTGGCCTCTCTTATAAATAGTAGTCTCGCCAGCCTATAATTAGGTCTGGGTCGACCTATCACTTTACCCTCTTAATTTACAATTAATTTTCAAGGCACAATAGGGTCAACTTTTACTAAGGCACAATAGAGCCTAATTAAATATAATATAATAATATTATTCAACTCACTCTCAGGTAGAATATTCTTCGAAGTTACAATATTTCAACAAAATGATCGAGTAGTTATGAGACGTGTATATCTACAAAACAAACTAGATAATATCAGAACCTTATAGAACATGAAAACTAACAGAAGGCATGTTTACTCATTGCTTGTTCTGGTGCTACATTTCCTTTTTAGGAGTTGGTTTTTTAATTTCAATTACATCATCAAGTTGGTGCATTGTTGCTTCCTAATTCAACTTACCACAATTGGAATTCACCGATTGGGCCTAGTTTGATGCCCTTGAATGATCTCCCTCGCTATATTAATCACCAAAGTCTGCATCATATTACACTCTGCTTCCAAGGATTCCTTTTGTCACTTTTGTTGTACAAGTGTGTCCATAATTGTTGCTACCTAAGATTTTGCATCTTGTTCATTATGATGAATCTTTGTGTTTTCTATGTAGATTGATGTCATGTTTTCCTATATAGATTCTTCATGATTTATCAAGGTCCTCCCAATCTCTCTTAGCTCCTAGTAGTCCATTATGAGAAGACAGAGAGACCAAAACACTTTCTTAAACACCACATAACAATCCACACCCAAACCCAACAAAGAGCGAGGCACTTGTTATATCATAAGTTGTAGGTTGGGAAAATCCTGACCCAACCACCAATTGGCGACAACTAGGAGGGAACCTACCCACTGTCACCTTAGGCAAGTGTCCCCATCACTTTATAGATGAGGTAGTCACCTCAAGGGAGGAATCTCGGTGACCCTAGGGGGAAAGAGATGGAAAAGAATGAAGATGAAGAGGATTTCCATAAAGGTCGATTCTAAGTGGTATGAAGGTCTTGGGAAAGAGTCTTGGGAAGGTTAAAGGGTTGCCAAATATGTTGAGTGACCTGTCGATAGTGAAGTATTTTCCCAAGACACAAGTAAAACAAGCATATGATGCAATATAACCAATTGGACAAGCAAGTTAATCTTTATGTCCCTAATATCAGTTGTTAGTAACAATATATATCAGAAATTAAATGGCACAATAAGCTACCAAATAAGTGATAGAAATCAAGTGAAATATACAAGAGATAGACTAGCTAAATACTAGAAAAACTCAAGATTAAAGACCAAGATACTAGCATGAAAAGAGAAGGTTGGTGTAAACACTTTCTGCAGAAATATATATCAGCCTTGTGGCTGTATCAATCAACTTATTATAGAAATAAAATTAGCCACTGAAACTCCTCCAAACTTTGCCAAAAAGTGCGCTAGACCTAGAAGTGTAAGTGTACAAACTTTGGGCAAATTCCAGCGGTTGATTAGAGAGTTATTCAAGTAATTAGATTAGGGTTTCTGCATCCCTAATGGATGAAGATGAAAATTTGTAACAACAGAAATAACTACCCCTATAGAGGGGACTCCCTGGTGGTTGAGAGGTTCTCTAAGCACAAGGAACACAACCCAAGTTGCCAAAAGTTAATACAAAAAGAAATCATGTTTCCCAATGCAATATTTTGTTTCTCCAATGCAAGAATAC
This sequence comes from Picea sitchensis, assembly GCA_010110895.2. Taxonomy (NCBI): domain Eukaryota; kingdom Viridiplantae; phylum Streptophyta; class Pinopsida; order Pinales; family Pinaceae; genus Picea; species Picea sitchensis. Next base: position 53,333 of record SNQJ01S0035315.1, read on the forward strand.
TTCAGATTAGTGCCTTTAAAATGGGTGATGGAGTCTTTAAATAACAATCTATATTAACAACAACCCTAGGGGTGTAAACCCTCTTACTCCCTAGGGTATGCCAGCCAAGCTTAGGGTAAATCTAGGAGTGTATACATACTCGTATTCCTCCTAGCAACCCTTCCAAAAAAAGAAAGATTTAAAACCTTTAACAAAGAGATGAAGCAATGATGGAGGGTGTATCTAGCATACTCATCCCTAGGGTTTCCACCAACAATAACCAAAGTAAGCAAGAAAATAATAGCATATACGCATAAATTTCCTTACCTAATCCAAGAAATGAGAGAACAAACCCTAGTTACCATGCTGCATTCATCCCATATTCAAGAGAGCAAGCCTTTAGGGGGGTGCGCATCAGTCCTCCTCATCCAATCACCAAGATACATTCACCATAAGACATTCCACAAGATAGAAACACCAAAATCACCAAGAGTAGTGAAAATTTCAACCATGTACTTCTCACAATGGGAGAGTTGTGTTATGAAATGAGATCTTATGATCTCTATTTATACAAAATGTCTCCAAAATAGTTTGTCCACATAATATTAGGGTAAAACACAAGACTAGGGGTCAACAACCCTAAAATTTCCCTTTTTATAAAATAATATTAAACAATTCACTTAAAATTTACTTTTACACAAAAGAAACCCTAACTTAAAGTGACATCACCCCTTTAGGGGATGTTTTGGCACTAGGAGCAAGTCATCGGTGTTGGAAGAGTGTAGGTAGGCTTTCCAAAGCCACATGTCAAGCATCCAAATCACTTTCTTCATGGTCAAAGCCTCAACATCCTCAAAACTTCCTTGTGAAAATGCATATCAACCTCACCACCAAACCCTAGCACCCCTAGATGACGTCATGCCTCTAAGGGTGATGTTTTGCCTCTCCTAGGAAAAACATTTGGCATGTGAGGGATAGGTTAGGTCATCCACAATGTATTTTATGTTTCTAAAGTTTCATCTCTCTCATATGGCATGTGGGCCCTTGGAATCCGACCTATGGGCTTCAAGCCCCATGGAAGCCCAAGCTAGGCTTGTTCCTCCAAAATTGTCCACCAACTAGGTCCTGCAAAGACAACTAAGCACGCCCTCCAAGGATCTCAAGTCAAAATATCATGATAAGTAAATCAAGTCAATAAATGAGCCACCTAAGAATGTGCATCAAATATTATGATGTCAAACAATTAAGTGCTCAAAGACATTATGCGAATTTCCAAGCTTGGATATGGGAGGGTTGATGAGGTGTCCTATTGGGTAGATCTTTCCCTAGGTCAACGAGTGTTTCCAAGAGATTCCTCTCTAAGCCATGTAAAGTGGATGAAGCGGTTAAGGGTCAAGACTCGATCGGTATGGGGTTCATTATCACATACAAAGGGTTGTAGTTGTTAGAATATGAAAGATGTGTACTCATTTTACCATTGACAATACCCTTGTCACCCAACCATAGGCCGAAGCCACCCTCCGAGCACCTTAACCTTGATAGAGAATCATTCTGGAAAAAAACCCTAAGCTAGATATCCAAACAAAGGGTAGCACACCTTTCCCCAAGGATAGTGCATCAACAAGAGCTAATCAGATAGTCCAAACCTTAGCCAAGAGATAGTCCAAGCCAAACGTGATCTGCTAAGTACAGAAGCTGCAATGGCAACTCTCCTCAAACTTGCGCACAAGATTGGGCACTGCAGTGCGCACAAGACTGGGCATTGCAATTCTGAGACTGCCTGCTAGAATGAGACCTGGCCTCCTATATTTATACTAATTCTGGCTAACTCCCTGGGCCGACTTCTCATTCTGGGTATCTGTCTGTTCAGTATATTTATTATTTTTTGCCGACTTCTTCTCTTGGAGGCTAATAACCTAATATAAATTATCTTCTTGAGCTGACAAGTCTTCTAGGGTTATTATCCAACTCATTAGGGTTTCTTCTTGCTTCTCGGAGTATTCTATCCTTGTCAGGTTTACAAGTGGAGGTAAATACCTCCCGCAACTACCATAATATCAACACTCCCTCCTAGCTAGGGAGGTATTATAGGTAATGGTCTTGAGCACAAA
>SNQJ01S0035316.1:8939-30289 GCA_010110895.2 Picea sitchensis
ATTTCCACTCACCAAATTCATACAAATTGAAATTTTTGTCACTTGCACAAGCCTATATGACATCAATACAAATATATGAATTCAACTAGGAGTAGACCTTTTCCCTTTCAAGTTGATGACCCCCATCAACTTTGGGACTCAATCTCTCTTAATTAATTTATCATTCTAATGAGGATGGCATAGACAACTTCAAATTATCCACATATACATTGGAATATTTTCCCATATATGGTGACCAATCCAAGAAAATAGCTTCTATTCATTCTTATCCACAATCCTAAAATATCATTTTAAACCTTTCTTTGGTGGGTGAAAACACACTTGATCAAACTTAGGAGGTATGTGTTGTTAAATTCTTATCATGCCTCTTTTCGTAACTTGATTTATATTCCTACAATATGGTTGCTTATAGCTACACATATTCGTGGATTTTTCTTTTTAACGAAGTTCGCATATTTTCCCATTGATCAATTTTCTTAATTGTTCCACTTTGAGGGCTAAAATTTCAAGTTAAAGTGAGTACAATAAAATATGAGAAAGTCATAGGTGGAGAATTTGAGGTGAGCAATGAATTGTTAAATTAACAATATTGATATATATAAATTACAAACAATCTTCCCAAATATCGGGATGTTATTGCCTCACAATCCTCCTTCAATCCTACAATCATCTCAAAGACTCGAGACTTGCATATATATACAAGTTTTGTAAGGTTTTAACCATTTACCAAAATTCGAGCTAGGTGTAGGTAATCCCTTATATTCCTCAAGTACATAAGAGTTTAAATTTAGATCTATGGTCAAACAAAAGAAAACTAGAGGTCTTAAAGGAAATTGACCATGTGGTTTTGTATATATTTATCATACTTGATTATTGAATAAAAATGTTGCAGGATAACATTCACATGAAGTCTGGGCTTTGTTGTGACTTGGATTGTGGAATTAACAATGATATATATAAATGACAAAGAATCTTCCCAAATATTGGGATGGTATAGCCTCACAACAAATGAACCAATGTTTTATTTATATGCTTCGTATACCCATGCAATTGTAAATAAAGGATATAATTCTCTTCAACTTATATCCATTATCATCTATTATAAAAGATTATTATTTGAGTTAATTGGTTTTTGTTTTCCCAACAAATAATTCATGTAGTACTTCAATGCCTAAACTATGATGTACAATTCCTTATCGTATTTGGGTATATTGTGTTTCAAGTGTTATGTTATCCAACTCCTTCATTATATCAAAGGTTTCTCCATTGTGTATCATGCGAAATTTTCTTTGATTTCAAATGAAATTGAAAGTTTCATTAGATTTAATATTGATGCATTACAATTCTTTCAAGTCAAAGTTTTAGTTACTTGGTTTTCAATTGCAATGAATTAAAAGGTTATACTTGCCTTTTCTAATGTGCATTGAAGAGACACTTCATTCCCAAATAATTTTCTGACCCCATGCATTACCTTGGTTCAATTAAATTATCTAGGATCAACCAATTCACAATGAATTTTATATTTCTTAGGTCAATACACAATTCACATCCTCTAACTACAAAATCCATACACACCAATAATTTTTTTCCAAGCTCATATTTTTTCATGTTGGCTTGCAATTAATTGTGTTGAAGGGTTAAAAATATCATCTCCAAATGTTTCAAATGATCTTCCCAAATCTTGCTAAAAGTCAAAATATCATCCAAGGAGGACACAATAAAAAGTTCAAGAAATGTTCTTAAGATATCATCCATCAATATTAGAAGTGTTGTCATAGTATTGTGTAATATAAATTGCAAATGACTCACTCATGCAATCCATGTGTTTTTTTTGAAAATAATATTCCAAATTATTCTTTGTGTATATTGTCATATTGGTATCCTTACTTCTAATCCAACTTCACGATAACACATGCTTACAATATTTGTTTGATATGTGCCTTGATTATTTGTAGGGGATATATATATATATTAGAATATGTTATAATATTACAATATTACAATGTAATATGGCATTACCATATTACATTGTAATATCAGTATAATATTAATGCCATATTACAATGTAATATGGCATTACCCTCATTATTTGTTAAATGGCTCATTACCCCTTAATTGGGGCATATTATATTAGTAATGTTATTTTATTTATGTAAACTTTGGGCCATTGGTTGTAATTATACCTCCTAGTCTCCTATATATACCAAAGAGTTGTTTCATTTTGAATCAGTGTGCTTTAACATTTAAGAATTGGGAATTAAGGAGGAGTTTGCCTCGAGAGCTTATTATCTAAAATTATCTCTTTCAAGTTGAAATTACTTTTCACAAGAGGTTTTTCTATGTTGTATTGGTATTTGGTTCTTAACATATGGTATCGAGCTCAGGTCTTGGGGTTTAGTTGCTACATCGAGACACCTTGGAATTTCCTATAACTTTGTTTCTACAACGTTTGAGAAAAAGCGGCAGAGAATATTTAGTAGAGAAGGATCAAGGTACGTTGGGTTCCAAAATTAGAGCTCACGAGGCCTTATACTTTCGAGAGATACATCCTATAGAAGATAGGTTAGGAATCATCATGAAATGAGTCATTGTGGCATTGTCACTATAAAAAAATTCATAATGTTTAGGACCCTAAACTTTAGGAGCTATTCCTGAGAAATTGGTAAAGGTATCACGTGGTAAACATTTTGGAAGCAAGGTCATCTTAAATTTGTAGATACACCCATGTAAGATAGAGTCGACTAGTCTCAAGAAGGTGTTCAATTAAAATCATAACTTATTCCTAGAGGTATCCAAATTGAGTGGGATAGTTTCATTGGATCGTGGAGAGTGTTTAGTATCTCACGGTGTGAGTTTTCAAATTTTATATCAATTATTTTTGTCGGGGCACGCTATAAAAGTGAGATCTCTGGAAAGGGACAAAAATCAAGAAGTTGTGGGAAGTTACCATAAATTCCACTTGGCATCAATTTTCATCAAACATATGGCATTGTAAGAGAAGAAATATTAGAGATACATAAAGAGAGTTTATACCAGAGGGTTTGAAACTTGGGAGATACAGAAGAAATATTGTCTAGTAGAACCACCTCAAAATCAAGGTTCAAAAGGTGATACTTGGCCAACATGCCACCAAAGGGAACTTCTACACCAACTAAGCCTCAAAAATCCTACTTGGACTCTTGATGAAGGTGAAGAAATGTGTAGGGATATAAAATGAACTACAAAGAAGATGGATTCAATGGAAGCTAAGTTGGATACTAAGATGGGATTCAATGGAAGATAAGTTGGATACTAAGATGGATGGTTTAAAAGGGGAGATCATGGAAGTATTGAAAAATTTTGCTTGAGAAGACACCTGAAGATGAAAATGCATCCCATGAAATTCATGATGAGGACACAAGGAAGGTGAATCAAGAATGGAGAAACTCCAACTTTGGTTTGAAGACCAACAACATTCTAAGATTGATATGAGGAAGTTTGATGGTAAGGACCCAATCACATGGATACTTCAGATGGAAATTATTTTATCTCCATAATGTTGCACATACACAAAAGGTCTGGTGCTTCTTTATGTATTTAGAACCTAATCAATTTATATGGTATCGATGGCTTTGTTCTCACAAATCCCTTTCGTCCTTGGACAATTTTCATGGAAGGAAATGATAGCACACTATGTGATAAAGGGAGAAATACCTTCTTTAGCCAATTGATATATCTCAAGCAAAAGGGTTCAATTCTTGAGCACATTGAGAACTTCCAGGTGAATATAAAGGTAGCTGTTATTCGAGATGAGCACTTGATTGATGTATTCATAGAACTTTAAAGGATAACATTCAACATAGGAGTTCATGCTGAGACTAAATCATTAAGGAGAATGCATTTAAGGTGTAAGAAATGTTGAAAGTAAAAATATGGCTATAGAAGGACCAATCCTAACATCTGTAGAGAGAACAATGCTCCTTGTTCACAAAGCGCCTCAACCTACAAGGTTATTTTACCAATAATTGGAGGAAAGAAAAAGCAAAGGTTTATGCTTTAATTGTAATGACAAGTGCAGAGTAAGGGACATAAGTGTGGGTGAGAATAGAATTATTCACCATAGATTGTGAAGAGGAAGAAGAACAAGAACAAGAACCAATTCAAGATGAAAACATAGAAGAAAATTTTAGTTTGAAGAGTTTAGGCTCCACTGATATGGAGTGTAATGCATTGGCTAGAATTATCTCTCCTCAAACCCTAAATATGGGATACATTAAATAAAAAGGTAATAGTCTAATTGATTATGGACGATTACTCATAATTTCATTCACTATAAAGTAGCCAAAGATCTCAATTGCTGTATATATCCAACACCAAAGTTTCAAATAATGATTGTGGATGGAGGAACTATCAATTCCTCGGAAAATGCAATAGATCAATCTTACTATGGGGGAATGTAGTGATGGTAATGATTGCTATACCCATGGGTGAATACAGGATGTTGTACTAGGAATCCATGGTTACAATCATTAGGAACTGATAGCTTTTAATTTTCAAAAAATTTCCTTGAAATTTTCATTGGAAGGAAAATTTGATGAAAAGTTCTGAGGCTTAGGTAAGGTGATAAGCTCTATTGACATGACAAAATTATTGAAAAGAGGCATCAAGGTGTTATTTCACAGCTATGCTCACTAGATGTTCCAAAATCTAAGCCATCCCTATTCCTCAAGATCTCCAAGGATCATTGATAAGTGTATTTATGCCATTATTATAGTTCTTTGCATTTCAATAGATAAGAGCATCCTTAAGAACAAGATCATCGAGAAATACACATTCAAAAGAAGACACAACATTTATCCTAGAAACCCTCTAGGAAGAAAACCCGACAAAACTTCCTTATCATAGGTGCTAATGCAATGTTCCTTGAGATAACTTAAACCAATACAGGATAGTCCTCTCCAAAATGTTACACTCTTCTTATCCTCTCTCTATTTGGTAATTGTAGCTTGCCTCATGAGATAATGAACAAATTAGGTTGTGTTTAAAGTGAGGAACTAGCCTCCTATATGTCCTGAGGCCGACCTTACGTGTGAAAGGGTTTTCAGCGGGGCGACCTCTCACTCTGGGTGGAGTAGAAACCCACCTTTAATTAATTCCTAAGGTCTTCAATAGCCAACTTTTGGGGTGCGACTGTATTCTACCTATTACAATTCTCGATGACCAATCCACAAAGGGAATTTGGTCCTAATACAATCAGGCATGATTAATCCACAATGGGGATTAATCCTAATAATATAAAATAACAATAATAATAAGAATACTCTTAGCGGTTACATTATTTCAACACTAAGCCCTCAACAGAAGGGGTATTCTTCATCCCGACGTGGAGTGAGAGGGTGCATCATCAATGTATCGGGAGGACGATGTGTCAATATCATCTTGAAACATTGGCTAGCATATTCACAGAGTCCTTCGAAAGTTTTCTTCATTGGCAACATCATCATTCTCGAAGAATACTATCATCATAAAAATATGTATCGGTAAAAAATAATACCCTCATCCATGACAACTAGGTGGTAGTACTACTAGCTCAATGTCACAGTGATAAGATGGTAGCTCAATGTCATTCATCTTTCTTTACATCTAACAACTAGGTTGAAACAAGGGAATATCATCATCTCTCTTCGATCCCAACAACTAGGTCGAGCCGAGGAATCAAAAGCGTCATGATTTATGTCTAATACTTGAGGTTAGAAGCATGACTCATCTTACTTTACATCAACTAGATTGAAGCAAGGAACACATCATCATCTCTCTTTCGATCCTAACAACTAGTGTCAGTGAGGAATCATCTTGCTTTGCGATCTAACAACGAGGAGTCGGAAGAGAGAGGAATCATCTTGCCCCTGCGTCCTAACTGACTAGGTCAGAAGTAAGGATCACATAGCGTCATGTTTTATGTCTAACAACAAGGTCGAGAGAAATGACTCATATTTCTTTATGTCTAATAGTGAGGTCGGAAGCAATGACTCATCTTTGCTTTTCACGATCTAACGGTGAGTTTAGAAGCAAGGATCACACGACGACATGCTTTACATCTAATAGCGAGTGGAAGTAATGACTCATCTTGCTTTACATCTAACGGCGAGGTCATAAAGCAAGGAAAATATATATACCCCCTTTTAGGGAGGTTCTTTCGGAACTATACCAATCTTATCTCGAAAGTGTTCAAACTTTGCAGGAGATAGAGGCTTGAATCAACCGCGTCGACAACACGATTTCATCCAATGCCCCAATGTCTCTTTGGAGCTGAGGCTCCTCTCACGTACCATGTCGGCGGATGAAATGATGGATCTCTATGTGCTTCAACCTATGCGATGGAATCTGAGGATTCTTTTCATCTTTATGCAATGCAGTTTGTCACATAGAATCCCGGTTTCTCTCATCTCCAAGTCAAATAGGCGCTTCGACAACTTTGAAACCATATAACCGCCTTCATGAGAACATGCGACGTGTACTCTGCTTCCAACGTATTTACGAGAAATACTAGATTGCTTCCTACTACTTGTGAGATCATGGCTGATCCCAAACTAAAACAACATCCATAAGTTATTTTTATGTGCCTTTCGCCCAATCTACATCCGATTATATCCACTCAATGTGAGTCATAATCTCCATCGCCGTGAACCGATAATCCATTGTACCTTTAAAGGTACCTCATCACATGCTTTACAACCACTAGATGAACATGTAAGGCTCTACCGGCCGACTCAAGGTGTTTGCTGCAAAATGAATGTTTGTTCTGGTGTTCGTCGGGTACATCGGTGATCCAATAATCTATCTATACAATGTGGCATCTACCAATTCTGACAAGGTATCTACCGAGAAACTTGACTTTGCTTCCATGGTGTATTCATGGACTTTGCATTCCTAGCATGTTGAATCTCTTTAAGATTTGATCATGTACTTCCCTTGATTAAGGAGAATCCTTTAAGGACTTCTGCCATACCTCAAGACCTAATAAGTAATGCATTAGGCCAAAGGTCTTTCATTTTGCAAGTGCGGCAAGTCTGTTTTACATTCAATGATGAGGTTTTCTTGTCCGATTAAGAATAAGTCATCCACATATCCCGGTGGTAAGATTCTTGGTTCATTATCCATAATTTTTGAAGTAGGGTGAGTCTTCTTTACTCTTGGTAAAACCCAAATAGATCAAAGAAGCGTTTTATCACGGCCATACCAAGCTCACGGGGAGCTTACTTCAATCCGGTGCCAGGATTTATTGATCGGCGGACATGAGGCTGCCGAGTCTTCAACTCCTCAAATCCTTGGGGTTGCTCTATATACACTTCCTCTTCGATAACACCATTGAGGAAAGGTGTCTTCATGTCCATGCAGTTACCTTCCATTTCATCTTAGCGACAAGAGCTATAATGGTTATGATCGAGTGTATCTGGCCACAAGAGCAAAATGTCTCTTCCGCGATCCAATACCTTCCGCGGAAAAGCCATGTGCTACAAATCTTTCTTTATATTCTCAATACTTCCATCGTGACATGTTTTATTTTGAAAGAGCCATTTTGATGATACCACATCCTTACTTTTTGGTGCGGGAACTATTTCCCACATACATCATTCTTTATTATGGATTGGTATTTTTTTTTTTTTTTTTTTATATTTTTTTTTTCTTTTGAATGGCTTCTTCAGCGGGTAGGCTCTTCATCTAGGAGATCACATATCAAAGCCCGTTATGGCGGAGAATGGATTTGGTTTTTTTTACCTGTCTTGTGGTTCCTTTAGGAACACCATACTTTTGTCCATCTTGAATAAAGCTCTCTTGCCCAAGCGGGGCTTTCTTTTTATGGGAGAAGGTCATTTGAGGAGGTTCTTGAACTTCTATTATATCATGATCTTCGGGAGTATCCTCATCAGGGGAAGCTACGACTTCCCATACGGGGTTAATCTTGAGTTAAGAACTTCCCTCATAGATTTTGTAGTCTTGGGATTTCTGAGGGTTCTTCTTCATACACATTTCTTCAAAATTTGGCATCTTCTTGATTTCCCTAGTGATACTTCTTCATCAAAGGTCATGTCCTAGCGATCTCAATATGGCGGTGACAGGTATGTATATTCTGAAGGCATTGGATATCTCACAATTTCCCACGAATATTCCCTTCTTTCGGAGGGTTTCGGCTTGTTTCTTTTCTCTTTCAATATGAATAAACCTTTGGACAATTAAATATTTTGAGATGGCTTACCACTAGCTTCTTTCCAGTGAACATATCTTAAGTTAGCCGTGAGCCCAATTGTGCTATGGGATAATCGGTTCTACAAGCAATTGTCGTGTTATACGCCCATAAGTACATAGGAAGATCTTGATATTCCACATGACTTCCACGGCCATGGTTCTTTTCTTCCATTCGGCTGCTTTGTTTTGTTGGGGATATTGATCCCAACATCTTTTGAAGTTCGCGAGCTCTTTTGAGGTATATTCTCCTCCATTATCGACAGTATCTTAATCTTCCTTACAAAGGGTTCTCTTATCAAGGAGCTTTCCAATTCCTTGATCTGTTGAACACTTCAAATATATCGAGGTCTTTTATGAGAATAGTCATTAATGAATGATGCATATAATACATACCCATTAATGGAGGATGATGGCATTGGAGCTACATACATCGAGAATGAATGGAGTTAAGGACTCATACATCTTCTGGCCCCTCTTTCGGAAGCGAGTTCTTGATGTTCTTCCCTTGTGCACATCCATTGCATACGCCTTCATGATCACCTTTGAGTTCTAGTAGGCTTGTGTGGCGACTTTGCATATGTATGGTAGCCTTGTAGTTGATGTGAGCTAATCTTCTAAGTTCACATGGATTCTTCAATAATTGGGTCATGGCATCTTTTGGGTGACACACCTTCTTCTTTTCATTGATGATTGCTTCATTTATGATCTCTCCTTTAGCACATTGTCTTCTGCAGCTTCAGCTATAGCTTCCTCATGTGACACGGAGCAAGGTCAACAATATGACAAGAATAATATCCTTCTTGATAATATAAAGCAATAGCATGAACAATCATCCACGGTAGCTCCTTAAGGGCTATCACTTATAATTTATACGAAGCAAATATTAAAATTTAGGGAATACAATCTCACGAAATTAGGTCAACACTCTCATGGTGTTTTGACCTAGCATTCTTCCATGGCAGCCTGGAACTAACACATGAGGTTTCTCCTAGAGGAGGTGTTAGTTGCTCCAGAACAAAGTATTTACATCTATAATTTCTCATGTTATCAAAATTATAATACTTTCGGCCGATTTCCATCTCAACCCAAGTCAGCTCCGGCTTGTCATGTAGCCTTTGAATCTTGATTAATCAAACTTAGACCTTGTCCTCAAGAGTGAGTGCTGCTTTTCTTCCAGGTCTCCTACACTCAAGTGACAAGTGCTTTCTTCCAACACATGCATTGTACTAAGACAATGTGCTATCTTGACAAGGTTAGGTTAAGGATAAGCTCTAGCAATTAAACTTTTAATTCTTCTAATAGTTAGATCATGCTTCCCAGCAATGCAACAATGATCAAGATAATTTCATAACAAATAGATGCATATTAGAATAATCACACGAGTTGCATCACTCCTATGAATGTGTTGGTTCTTGTAGGATCCTTTTGGATCTATGGCAAAGATCCCTTCTCACTGCAAAGTACTCTTTAGGGTTTAACCATTAAACATATGTAGTACATACCTCTAATAGCATTTCACGGTGAGTAGCTCCATCTAGTAGCGGCCGATAATCATTTTACCAACTCTTGAGATAACTTCAAGGGTGACTGCAACTGCAGTTGATACTATAACTGCAATTGATATTTCAACTGGTTCTGAGACTGCAATCGCAACTTAGGGTTTTATGAGGAAACCTAATTTTTCAAACTTCAAATTTTGAAATTATGATCTAGGGGATAGATCTTGGCGAGTTAGGTAGTGCTGATCAGAATTTCAAATCCAACTTTACTACTGTCAAATCTGATCACAGCAGTTCACGGGTGAATTGCTTAGTTTCACGGTACTTACGGTACTTTCTGGTTTTAAATTTCTGTGAAACTAAGGTTTCACTTTTTGGAATATCTAGCCACTGAAAATTTGCATTGAAGGTGTCAAAATGATCCTTGGGGGAGGTGCAACTTTCTAGGTGGTTTTGGAGGCGAAAGACAGCTTTTACCCAAAACCCTAATTTTTGGGTAATTCTTGTTAACAATGACGTTTTCCTCTTAGAAATATTCTTTACTTGAGGGTTTGGATCGATACCATGGTAATGTTTATGACATTATTATAGTTCTTTTCATTTCAATAGATAGAGCATCATAAGAACAATATCACTAAAATACACATTCACAAAGAGACACAACATTTATCCTAGAACACTACAGGGAAGAAAACCCATCAAAAACTTCCTTATCATAGAGTACTAATGCAATGTTCAAGAGATAACTTAAACCAATGGATAGTCCTATCCAAAAGATGTGCCTCTTCTTCTCCTCTCTCTAGCGGTGATTCTTGACTTGCCTCATGAATGTGAAGCAATTGGGTTGTGTGCTTAAGGAGTTAGAGGCTAGCCTCCTATTTATACTAGATTGGCATGTGTGAAGGGTTTTCACTGGCAGGTCTGACCTCTCATTATGGATGGGTAAACCCACCTTTAATTAATTTTTGGGTCTTCAATAATAACTATTGGGGCCGACTTCTTATTCTCCCTATTACACTTGTCCAGGTATTAATCCATGTAAAGAGGAGTTGGTCCTAATACAATTACCGACATGATTAATCCACAATGGGGATTAATCTTTATAATAATAATAAGAATACTCTTTACAAGTTTACATTATTTCAACAATAAGCATTCCAAAGTATTTGAAGATATTCCCAAGGTCTTCACCCCTCGAAATCATGATCGAAATTCACCTAATTCCTGAGAAAGTTCCTCCTAACATCAGGTATCTGTATTTATACATGAGAAGAGTGAAATTAGTATGGTTGAAGAAATGTTAAGAGAGGTGGCATTATTTGACCCTAGACAAAGTTCTTACTACTTGCACCCGGTGGTAATGGTATTCAAGAAATATAGCTCATAGGCATTGTGTCGATTATAGAGAGCTCAACAAGATCACTATTAAAGATAAGTTTCCCATTCATCATTGATGAATTGTTAGATGAACTACATGGAGAAATCTATTTCTGTAACATTGGATCTTCGTTCCGGTATCATCGGTCGAGAAGGAAAAAGATATCCAAAAACAACATTACGAACTCATGAGAGGCCATTATAATTTTGGTCATTCCTTTTTGTACCACAAATCCACCTTCCACATTCCAGGGTTGATGAATTTCATTTCAAAGCCCTTCCTTTGAAAATTTGTGTTAGTATTTTTGATGATATACTAATCTATAGCAAGTCTTGGGAGGATCATGTGCAACATGTTTACAAGGTGCTACAACAACTATATGCCAAACCATCCAAAATGTTTCTTTGGAGTAAGGAGGTAGAAGTATTTGGGTCATATTGTATCTCATGAAGGTGTCAAGGTAGACCCTAACAAGATTAAGGCCCATGATGGACTAGTTGATTAGAAACATTAAATAATCTAAGAGGATTTTTTGGGTTTGACAGTTACTACCACATAAGTTGTTTGAAACTATGGAATAATAGAAGCACATTTGTATTTACTAACTAAGAAGGATGCATTTTCGCTGGACTCGGAGGCAACTAAAGCTTTTGAACAACTTAAAAGAGGTGATGTGAAATATCTTTTTGTCTTGACCACTCAGGACTTCACAAAAACCTTTATTGTGGAATATGATGCCTCGGGGAAATGGAATTGGTGTTGTCCTAATCTTGAAGGAAGGCCCTTGGCTTTTGAAAGTCGACCATTCAAGGGAAAGGACTTACACAAACCCATTTATGAAGGAAATGATGGCAATACTACATGCATTGAAGAAATGGCATCACTACCTATCTAAATTGTAGGAACTTAAAGGTCAAAGCAGATCATGATAGTCTTAATACTTCTTGGAACAAAGACTATCTTCAAAAGAACAACAAAAATGGGTAACCAGATATTGGGTTATGATTTTGTCGTCTATAAAAAGGGAAATAAAATGTTGTGGCGAGATGCACTCTCAAGAAAGGATAGAATGATATTTGAGGCCTTTCTTTGTGTTATCGATCATCCAACCCGATTGGATAATAGAAACCAAGGGATGAATGGAAAATGTAGCGAAAAGTGTGGACTCTAATTCAAAGGTTGCAATGGGATTCCAATGCATGGGATACATTTACATGGAAAAATGATTCACTATGGTACAAAGATCGGCTTATATTTATGTATGAACTCCCAACTCAAAATAAAGGTACTATTGGGTGCACCTCTCCGGTGGGAGGGCACTCAAGATTTTGAAAACCTACCATAGAGTCAGAAGGATTTTTTAGGGATGGACTTAAAACTAATGTTCAAAGGTTTGTGGAAAGAATGTTTAGTGTGCCAACAAAATAATGTGGAAACAATTAAGACCGGGTCTTTTACAACCATTATCCATCCCAAGTGTTGGGAGGAGGTTTCATGGATTTCATCACCGAATTACCAAAGTCACGAGAAGGAAAGAGTGTCATCATTGGTGATTGTTGATAAGACTAACCAAGTATGCACACTTTTGTGCACTCTCATCCCCTTCAAACCTAGTATAGTTGCCACCGCATTCATGGAGCAGTTCAAAGCTACATGGAAACCCAAAGATTGTGTAAGTGACAAAGATCTCATCTTCACTTTGGACATTTTAATGAGAATTATTTTCTTGTTTAGATTGCTCAATTGGCTCATAGCTCATCCTATCATCCTCAATCTGATGGATAAGCCGAGATAGTGAAAAAATGCAGGCTATGGATTTCTTTGTCTCGATAGAAACAAACACAATGGTTCAAATGGTTACCCTTGGTGGTAGAATGGTGGTATAACACTTCCTTTCATCACCCAGCAAAAAATGACACCATTTATGGCACTTTATGGATACCACCCTCTTCCATCACTTCTTTTTCCAAAGAAAAATCTAAGGTTCAAGCGGGTGGAATCACATTGAGAATCAACAACGAGTTCTCCAAATTTTAAAGGACAACCCGACCATGGCAAAGAATCGCATGAAACAACAAGCGAGATCAACATTGTAGTGAAATGATTTTTGAAGTAAGGGATTGGGTTTTTAAGACTACAACCATACAAGCGGATGTCCCTCAAGCAAGCCAAGAGGATAATAGAATTATCACCAAGTACTATGGCCCTTATAAGGTGTTGCAAAAGATTAGTACTATGGCATACAAATTAGAGTTGCCTGCATCTTCATGAGTACACCAGTTTTCCATGTTTCATGCTTAAAGAAGGTTATAGGTGACAAGATCTAATTTCAAAACTATATTTCTCGAACTTGATGAGGAAGGAAAAATCATGTTGAAACCTGAAGCCATCAGCGACACAAGAATTCACCAATGAGGAATAGATCCATTTGAGGTATCTCATTAAATGGAGGAAACTCTGCATTGTTGATTCCACTTGGGAAGATGAGTCTTTTATACAAAAGCATCGAGTTACTCAAGCATTGCGGACAACACTTGTCTCAGGGGAGGGGCATGTTAAGCCCTAATATTGGCTCACATTACCCCTTAATTGGGCATATTATATTAGTAATGTTATTTGCCCTAATATTGGCTCATTACCCCTTAATTGGGGCATATTATATTAGTAATGTTATTTTATTTATGTCGGATTTAGGCCATTAGTTGTAATTATACCTCCTAGTCTCCTATATATACCAAGGATACATTTTCATTTTGAATCAGCTTGTACTTGAACATTTAAGTGGGGTAAAAGGAGGTTGCCCCCTCAAAGAGGCTTATTATCTGAAATTATCTCTTTTTCAAGGCGTTGAGTTCTTTTTCTGAGGTTTTTCTATGCTATATTGGTATTTGGTTCTTAACAACATTGTAATGTGGTAATGCCATATTACAATGTAATATGGCATTACCATATTATATTGTAATATGGCATTACCATATTACATTGTAATATGGTAATGCTATATTACAATGTAATATGGCGTTACCATATTACATTGTAATATGGCATACAATATGGTATACCATATTACATTGTAATATGGTAATACCATATTACAATGTAATATGGCAATACCATATCACAATGTAATATTGTAATAGCATATCTCATGTAATTCTTTTTTTTTTTAAACTTAAATCCATCGTCGCAATATCGACAAAAGTTCGTCGGAAACAAATCTAATATTTTACCACAACCGTCGCTATAGCGACGAAAGTTCGTCGTAATTGCCACATTTCTTCGTTGTTATTGCGACGTAAATTCCTTGTAATTGCGACGATGCATAGGGTTAACCGATCTTGAAGGTGGTGACACGTGGAGCACTTATTTCATCGATGTTTCCATGCACACATGGATCGTGGATATAGCGACAAAATTATTCCAACGAAAAAAATATCGGCTTTCATGGAAATTGTGACGGATAAGTGTGGCAATATCAACGAAAAACCATCGCAAATTTGGTCATATGTACTAGTGGAAGAAACAATAACATATAGTGAAGCGATTGGAGTAGGAGAAAGAGTAGAAGAAGATATAAGACAAGAGACGAGTGAGGAAGACAAATAATTTAGTGCTACTTCACCAAAAAGAGTAGTTTGACAACCAACAGTCATATTGGAGGATTTAGTTTGAGAGAGATGATGGAAAATTAGGATATCACCTTGAGGCTACCTATGTTCCATGCAACAAGTAAATATGATGCAGAACATTATTGGTTCACATGAAAAGAAATATGGTTTGTAAAGAGGATCACATACCAAGAAACAAAGGTCACGTAGCCAGAAACCATGTTCACGGATAAAGCCTTGACATGGTACATGAAATACAAGGCCACTTCCCCAACAAGACAGATAATCTCTTTGAGTGATACAAAGAGGGATTTACGAAAGGAATTTCAAAATCCCAAGTTCGAGTCTCAGTTTATTACTGAGATAAACGAGATCAAGAAACAACAAGGAGACATCATATGGCATTATGACCAACAATTTAAGATTGTGTTGGATAGGCTACCATTCCATATTTAGGATGTGTAACATAGAGAGTGGTTTATTGCAGGTTTTCTTCCCCATATCTGAGTTCCACTCACCCAGCAGAAGGTGAAGAATTAAGAAGAGGCGGAAGAAATTGCAATGCGCCTAGAAGCTATCCCACGAGGAGTAGAGACATCAACGGGATTGACATAGGTGTAGTCGCAATTGGCCAACCTGATAATGCAGTCGCAAGATATGGACAAGACAAAAGTCATGCTTGAGAAGGTATGGTGTACCACATGTCACGTCGAGGGGAATTGTAGGGACGAGTTCCCTATACTTATGAATTATGTGGTGACGAACATGTCGAGTCCATTCCCAACTAGGTAGATAGAATGATGCAATATATGAAAATAGTGGGGCCATGTATCACCCCAACTTTTCAGAAGTATCAAAATATGCATCATACTCCATTATGTGATTTTTGTAAATATGTGAGATGTGATGTCAATAACTGTTGGTCACTCCAACTGATGCAAGACAAATATACCAGTGATGCGTTTCGGGTATAGGAAGAAAAAAAGGGTGGTGATAATGGTGGTGATGAGAGGGGAGGATACCAATGAAGTCCCAAAGGTTGATATGGGTGCGATCGTCTATGAAGATTTGGCGGAGGGGAAGGTTGACCCCCCACTTTTTTTGATTGTGAAGAAATTGGTCATGTATCAAGGTTTTGTACCAAACTACATGTGCTTTATTCATGCTTCTATAATCCCAAGCATGTACAAAGGATTGTCCTAACTTAGTGAAGAAGTGGGAAGAAAATAAGACACATTGTAATATGGTTCATACAGAGCTTCATAGAAATAAGAAGAAATATGAGGAAATTGATGTTCAGGTGGTAACCCGAGGAGGAGAAGAAACAGGAAGGGACTTCATGTAGGTTGACAGATTAGGTTAGAAACTAAAGGAAAATATTAGAAAGGAAACAAATCCCCCTCCCAAGTTCGACGTTTCCAACTAAAATTATTTTATACATGACACACAAAGAGTTATTGAAGAATAAAGAGCATGTGAAGAGTTGCAATGTGCAGTACAAATATCACTTGATAAGGATCAAATCCACGAAGAAGTACAATGAGAGACACAAAGGTCTCTTGAGGAGTATTAGATCTATAAATAGGTATAGAGGGTGACACAAAGGTCTCTAGAAGAGGCTCACACCCAGGAGGAGATACAATGCATGATGTAGTGGTAATTGGAGGAAGGTCATATGAAAAAGGAATTAGAACGTGCGACCCAGAGGTCGATGGAATAAGTGCACGGGTATGAATATTTGCAATGTGACAAGAAAAGATAAATGGAGGAACATAAAATTGAAGAGTTGAATTTCATAGTGGACGAATAATCATTGCACGACTTGGGTAGAGAGACAGACACAAAGGATCAAGTAAGTAATTTATTACATTACTATTTGAGATTACTTAGTGATCATGATGTTGCAAATAAGTTGAACTAGATGTTATCCTCTTGTATGGGAAAGGAGAGGAATGATACCCCACACGTTGTTGCACCTCTATATATGAGTGAAAGAAACACATATAATGAAATAGTGGATGAGGATGCATGGATCTCGGTCATTCAAAACATATATAGGATCATTACGCGCAGGGAGGATTACATCAATCCTACCACATATGGATAATTAAGCTAGAGAAGTGTTAAGGCTTATGACATTGATTTTGAATATGTTATGGCATGTTGGCAGTAGAAATAATATGAAGTGTCGACAATGATGAGAAGTAATATCTCCACAAAGGTGCACGAGGTAGAGTTTGGATCCTATCGGTATGATGGGTCTAACCTGGTGGACACATTTATTTCCCAGATACAACACATTCGTAATCATCACATAGCTAGTTCTCTTGATACAGTGCTCATATAAGTTCTTGTGTAATGGTGGGTTGTTCATCAGAAAAATTATTTGGAATGGGTTGTGATTGAATCGTCTATGAGGGAAAGGTTCAGACCCAATATGGATTTTTTTTTGCATGTGTTGTTTTGAATCGTGGTGGATAGCCACACATCGACATTAGACGTGTTATAGATACTTAGAAGGCCCATGTGGTATACTGAAAAAGAATATTGTTCTCCTAGAACCAGGGGATTCCAAAACATGTGTAAAGGAGTCACATGCATAAGAAATGGATTTCGCTACAAAGTATGTGGCGAAATAAAGAACAATGGCTCATCCCATTGCAACTAACCCCATAGATTAACCAGATAAAGCCCGTAAGAATAAAAGAATCAAGGATACTCAATGGATGAAATAGGTAGGATGGATATGAGTGAATCAGCATTGCATCCCACTAGGGGTTGCAACGAGTAGGTAACCAGGAGGGACCCACATCGTGGTGTGTGGGAAACATGCGTGACACTCTCGAAGAGTCACACTTTCACATGTACGGAGATGTCCCTGTCACAATTAAGGCTCTACATTCCTAGTCTTCTCACGAATTAAGGGAAAATACCATTAACAGGGCCTTCAACATTAAATGATACGATCCCTGCCTGAAGATTCTGCAAATTTGGTGGTAAAAATGGTCATCATGCGCCATTAATGCAAAAATATTGATATGTTTCATGGATCACGAATGTCGATGGAAGGGTCTAACGCAACTTCTGATCATTTATATATTCATTGAATTTTGGGGATAATATACATTTGAATGAACCATAGGATAGTGATGGTTACCCTATGACACTCTAAGTTCTTAATGACCCCCAACACACCTCCTAGTTGTTTCATTTTACCCTCTTGGTAAATTTCCACTTTCTGACTTCATGTTGTCCATATCAGTGTGAAGTTTCCTTGGTCTATAAAAAAGGGTCCATAATCTTAGTACGAATGAAATAGTAGTGGTAAAGTTGAGTAGAAGTATCAACCTCTTTAACCTAGCAGTAGCCTGCCATAGAACCCGACCGAAATAATTACCATGCTTCATCAAGGAAACCACATGGCTCAAATAGATCTAGGATTTTCAAAGATCGATAGGCAGTAGAGTTGGCATTCCCTCGACATGTGAGTTTCATGGGTTCCCAGATGGGGAGAGTGTAGGATTTCCAATTCACCGATTATGATCTCCCCGACCCTGGGAAGTTCCCCACCTGACCTTCCACAATTATGCTCACACCATTCGTAGTGCAGAAGGTAAGTCCCTTAGTTCTCACCCAAGAGTGGGCCCAACTCCTTAGACAATTTGACATTCTCCCTTTGATATACCACCTTCATTTTGGGCATAATATCTTGTTGATGAAGCAACAATGCGATGCATTACAGGCCTACCCATGCATGGTGATGAGCCATAAAAATACTTCGTTGCTAAAGAAGTTGCACAATAAAAGATGTAAGGCACATACAGTACATGCCACGTTAGGCATGGGGTACTCATTTAAGAAATAAATTCGTAGTCAGTTCACTTTGCTATTTAGTTTATAGCCTGCAAAATCTCGTGCAATTGTACAAAGGAGTGTCCATTTGGGGAATCGTTGCAGTTGAATAATGTATAGGAGATGTTCATGTGGCCTGGGATTGATATGTAATGAATGAATTCATTGATGATTTCTTAGACACCCAAGAATATGAGAAAGAGTTTTAATATAGTTGGATTCTACTTCTTCTCACTCTAGTGATTTGGCATCCCCCTCAAGGTTTTGAATAACCTAATGGAAGTAGGAATGTCTTCAAATATCCCTGATTCTTGCAACTACATGAGATCAAGGATCCTCACACTCAAGAGTCTAACGACGATCTTTTTTAGAGTTGGTACCAACAAATAATCCAGGAAACTACCTCACTTCTAAAGATTATATGACCGTCAAGAACTCTTGGGACCCACATCTCATGCAACAACTGACATAGTCAACCCTAGCTGGGGAAAAGAGACATCATACCAACCCATCCATCCATAGTACCACACCCTCCACACACCAGGGTTCCGTTCAGATGGTGTGAGGTTTCACCACATTAATAGATTCCTTAAAATGACAATTTTTTTTATAGAAAAAAATACATTCGAAGGATATTTGCAACATCAACCACTTTTATTGACAACTCGGTGGCACATCTCCAATACAAAAAACTACTCCACGGTCATATAATTTTAGGGTTAGTTCTAGTTCATTTTCTCGAGTCCTTAGAGTGGACCCCCCAACATTACTTATAGTAGATACCAACAATGGTGATATACCATTGGAACCAATTCCAACCTCCATGATACATGATTTTTCTACAACCATACTCTCTAAGTTAAGTGAGCGCAACTACAAAATTGTCCAAGCTCATGCACAGTTACAAATCCATCACCAAGTGGACATTGTTGTGCATAATGAGATGCACTAAGAATATAAAAATCAAATTCAACCTCATCAAGAATTACAAAGGAGGTATGAAGTAGAGAGTGCATCAAATGCAATCACCCAAGCATAGTACATTGAGCTAAGTACAACAATAACCAACCTTCTTAGAGTTTTGGACAACCTATATGCACAAATTCCCACTACTTCTACACTAGGGCACGACATTCCTCTAGGTTTTAAACTCTTGGGTGTAAATGCCCTCCTATAAAATCTTGATTCATAGATCGCCACCCTTCATCCACCAATCCACCAAAAAAATATTTCCACAACTTTGTTCCAATAAATGATTATGTTGGCCCAATCATCTCTCCATAATGGCCAATGTTGGGTGAAATCATTTTCCTAAATGGTCGATTGCGACTTCACCTTGTGGACCCATCTCCAAACTCTTCACGAGGTATCTACAATTGAATATCGAGTTCGCACAGTCGAGGTTGAAGTCTCACAACAAAAGAGAGACATGACTTCTTTTCCTCTACGAGAGTGTGCTACTACAATGCTAGAAATTGCAACAAAATCAAAGGAGATCACTATAGCTTGCGTTAAGCAGTAGATTGTATCATAGATTATCATTTTTGTGACCGATAAGTCCTTGATATTTTTTACGCAGTTCTCTGACTTGTAGGTTGCTACCTTCCCTCTCATTGAGAAAAATCAACACAATAGATGATCAGAATCTGGACCAGGGGTCAAAATTTAGCCAAAAAATCAAAGTTCTTGGAATTGCCTCAAAACAAACGGGTGCATATCCCTCGTCATCACGAACCCAACACACTTCAAACGGGGTCAAACGTACGTTGAATGAGTGAGATATCACGATCTGTTGGATTTGTTAAACAGGAAAAAAAAAAACGCTGACTGGACAGTCCATACAGCTGACGTGGCAGGGGTCGTACAACTGACGTGGCATGTCCGTATGCTGAGGTGGCAGTTGATGATGTGGCAATCATTTATTGGAAGATGTGGGTGAATAGATTTCTGACACGTGGCATCTTTTTGGTCAAATGGTTTGGTGCCACGTGGCCCAAGCATGGGTTGCCACGTGGCACCCTATTATTGGTTTGGGGGTTTGGTAAAATTTTGTGGAGTCCGTGGGGATCGAACCCCAGACGTCCAACACAGACCAAAGTATTGGCAAGGGTCAATCAACCGGCACGCCACACGTTATTGCTTGTTACATGAACGTGTTCGCTTATATTTAAATTTGCACATATGGAGAGTTGGGGCGCATCCGGGCTGGGGCTTAGCCCCAGCCCCCGGTCACATAAACCTTTCCATATGACCCGACCTCTACACGGTTGCACGGGATTCGCGCAAATTTGGTTTTTGAAACGGTCCTCCAACCTTTGTGCCCGCCACATGTCACGACCACAACAAGCATGCAAACGTAGCCCTTTTTGTGCTAGAAACGAGGTCACATGACCCATGCACCCAGTGCCTATGCGGTTAAGGGGATTAATTCCATTAACCGTTCTACAGTTGCACCAGTTTTGCGGTTATGTTCCGATTCTAGGTTTTAGCACGGAAATGAGCGCAGGTGCTAGGTTGAACACCCAGAGGTGCATTTTGGCAAACCAGAGACAACAAGCTTGAAGGAGGAAAATGGTAGGAGGCCTATCTTCTTCATTTTTTGGCCAAATGAGGTGCCGAAAAAGCCCAACTAGGGGTTTTTGGATGTTCTAAATCCATTGGCACTATTTTCAAAGGCATTTGAAGAATTATTTTGCAGGTTTTTCACCATTTAAGTTTCAGAGAGCTCTAGGGAGCCTGAAGCCCTCATTGATTGAGGCCATGCTCAGATGAGCCCAAGTCTATTTT
>SNQJ01S0035316.1:33106-64239 GCA_010110895.2 Picea sitchensis
TATTTTAACCCCTAAAAACTATTATATCTCTATCATATTAAAATATAATTCTATTATAATATTTTAACTTTTAAAAACCAAAAATAACTTACTAATCTTAAGTCCAAATCATTTGATCTTAAAAGGAACATAGTAAAAAAAACTAATTGTTTATATTAAGGTTNTAATTATTAATGTAAATATTTTAATTTCGATGATGATGATGATGATAATGACGATGATGATGATGAGTCATTTTGAGTGACTAAGAGGAAGGTTGTTCAAATCTGACCTTTAATTTCTTTAATTAATGATGATGATGATAATTCATTTTGAGTGACTAGGAGGAAGGTTGCTCAAATCTGACTTTGTGACATGCTTACTCTCTTTGTGACATCAATATTATTTGTTTACATACTAGGTGTCATTATATCTCTATCATATTAAAATATAAATTTATTAAAATATTTTAACCCCTAAAAACCATTATATCTCTATCATATTAAAATATAATTCTATTATAATATTTTAACTTTTAAAAACCAAAAATAACTTACTAATCTTAAGTCCAAATCATTTGATCTTAAAAGGAACATAGTAAAAAAAACTAATTGTTTATATTAAGGTTGAATAAACCAATTTGCTAATCACAAAGGAGTAGTCATGATGATCATCATTAAAAATAAAAATAACTAATATGATCAATAATAAAAGTGATTTATAGTTTTCTTAAAAAAAATTATAGAAAAATAAATATTAATTTCTTCAATAAAATTGTGTATTTAATTTTTAAAATAATTTTAAATTTTTTCAACAAATTTATAAGCTTATATTAATTATTTTTATATTTATTTATTGATTTACTTAAACAATTCAATATTTTTTTTCAAAATTAGGAAGATACTATAAAACCCTCTACCATTTCCTTTTATTTTGAAAATTTGAAAATGGTAATTAGGGTAAACCCACAAGACAATAACAAATTCCTCCCAACCTTTTCAAATAAACCCAGTTGCCAAACAATTCAATACTTTCTATAACTTTAATTTAATTTAATTCATTAATATTTATTATAATAAATACTATCGTTTGTAGTTTTTTAAATTTAAATAAAAAATAAAAAAATTTAATAAAAAAATTCTAAATAATTTTAAAAAAATCGATAAATCTATTCAAGGAAATGTTATAAATATATACTAAAATGTTTTAACCAATCGCATAAATCATCAATCACATAACATGTTAAATTCAACCAACTTATAATTAAAAATTCCATATTAACTAAAATTCAATCCAAAATCATTAATATGACGACGCTTTCTCTCGCCCACTAAACAAGAACCAGGTACACTTTCATATAGTAATTTCCACTGATATGGAGTATAGTAACCGTATGAAAGCTATATAGTTGAAGGAATTCCACTGTCATTTAAAGTGATCATGGAGACAACCTACTGATTTCTCATTCATATCTCGCTGAGATTTGATGTAAGTTGTTGAGTGACCATTTACATATTATTTATTCCATTCTACACTTTAAAAAGTGGGTCCTTCGCAAAAATGTGGAAGACACATCTAATCATTCTTTTCCTTCCTTTTTACAGTCAAACAATCTCTGCTCTCATTCTCAGCCGCCCCGACAGAACCCTGGTTTACGCGCGTCCATGGTTTCTCGAGTCCTCCTACCATAGCATTTGAGGATAATGTTATTTAAGACCCGATGAAGTAGCATGGCCCGGTAATAGATTTAGTCCACCGCCATATAATTATATTCATATAATGCTGGCGTTTTCCTATCATCATGACCCAGCACCCACAAAAGCTAAATCAGATTGGCTAGGGTTTCCCCAGCACCCACAAAAGCCAAAGCAGATTGGCTAGGGTTTACCCGCACCCACAAAAGCCAAAGCAGATTGGCCATGGTTTCCATCATAAGAATGTTTCAGGCCCTAGTTTCCACAGAAGAATAATGCGTTCTCATCTGGGAGCCATTTCTGCTCCATTCACAGCAGAACGAGTACTCTATAAGCTGTATTCGGCAAAAAGCTTAATATCGACGTACTTGACCGAGCCAAAGTAATTGTCTATTCTAAATGAATATAAATTATCGCGCAGGGCAGGAATTTAGGAGCGAAGGGCAGCGTAGGAGGTATTGCAATGTCGTCGAGATCAAATATAAGCGAAGGAAGCACCCAAATAGTTGGGAAGTCTCCAGTTCCTTATCTGTTGGGTGGAGTGGGTGCCATGCTCACTCTCATAGCCTTTGCTCTGATTATTCTGGCATGGTCCTACATCAAGGATTGCGGTACTGGCTTCTGGGAAGATGCAATTGATAACAGATCATTGGGGCGTCATCACATTGTAGAGCATGGCTATGTAAGAAAGAGTGAGACGAGGAAGGATATGGCAGAACATTCCGATGCTAATGACGAGAGAGTGATTGTGATCATGGCGGGGAACGATAAGCCGACCTTTATTGCTAAAGCAACGTCTGTGGCTGTTGAAGTTTAACGTCACCGTGGGAATATATATTTGTATTGAGCTTCTTATTCTGTTTTTGATATCATGTAGATCTGAGAGGCTCGGTGAAAAATATCTTGTGTATATATGTCATACAGTCTGAGTGGGTCTAATGGTTAAGAACATGTGTTATGTGTTTCTCCTATTAAGAGGTTACAAGTTCAAATCCAAAAGGGGTAGGGTATGTATACCTTCATAGATTTTACCAGTCAAATCGCTGGGGTCCCTTGATTATTATTATTATTATTATATGCTGGAAAATTGTGTATATATGTAAAAATATATATCTAATATAATAGATATATTGGGTGAGCTTGATAGTTGTGGTTAGCTTTAGTGGTTCTAAGTCAGACTTAAAGTTATTTTAGTTGAGTAGGTCATGGGTTCGAATTTCTTGTTTTCTGGACTTAAAGTTATTTTAGTTGAATAGGTCATGGGTTCGAATTTCTTGTTTTCGGGATTATAGATCTTGTTTTCTTGGGATTATAGGTCTTTGCAGATGGGTATTTTCTATAATGAAGTATGATCAAGTAAATAAAAATACTATATTCTTTATTGCAGAGTTAGATTCCATGAGACAGCCCGAGATTCTGCAGCTGGACTCCATAACACAGGGCGAGGATATCATTGCCTCCGGGCAATTTTGTTATTGAATTCGGTGTTGAATTTTACATGAAGTGAATATTTAGAATTCTTTCAACATGAAGTGAATATTTAGAATTCTTTCAAGTTTATCATTTTCTTGCACGAATATAGTAAACAGTATAGTTATTTATTTAATTTTTAAATAAGTTACATAAACAAATAAGTACAATATAGCATTGGGAATGATCTTATTATTGAAATACTGATCTGATTTATTGAAATACTAACAGCATTAAAAATTATCAGATTTATTGAAAGACTGGCTGCAATAACGGAGGAAAAGCCGAAGTTGAGATTTCCTTTGCATCTCCATTTTTTAAAAGGACAATCAATACCTAAGGTTTTTAAAAACAATTTGACAATGTAATTTCTAAATTAAAAACTGATATAATGGGATAGTCTCTCATAAGTTGATATGAATGCAAAACCTTGTTGAATGATACTGAGCATTGAGTTGAGGAGAAAATTGAGATTCCCAAAATATATGTTTAAGGTTTTCAAAAACAATTTTACAATTTATTTTCTAAATTAAAAACTGATATAATGCGATAGTCTCTCATAAGTTGATATGAATGCAAAACCTTGTTGAATATACTGAGCATTGAGTTGATGAGAAAATTGAGATTCCCAAAATATATGTTTAAGGTTTTCAAAAACAATTTTACAATTTATTTTCTAAATTAAAAACTGATATAATGCGATAGTCTCTCCTAAGTTGATATGAATGCAAATCCTTGTTGAATGATACTGAGCATTGAGTTGAGGAGAAAATTGAGATTCCCAAAATATATGTTTAAGGTTTTCAAAAACAATTTTACAATTTATTTTCTAAATTAAAAACTGATATAATGAGATAGTCTCTCATAAGTTGATATGAATGCAAAACCTTGTTGAATGATACTGAGCATTGAGTTGAGGAGAAAATTGAGATTCCCAAAATATATGTTTAAGGTTTTAAAAACAATTTTACAATTTATTTTCTGAATTAAAAACTGATATAATGCGATCGTCTCTCATAAGTTGATATGAATGCAAAACCTTGTTGAATGATACTTAGCATTGAGTTGAGGAGAAAATTGTGATTCCCAAAATATATGTTTAAGGTTTTCAGAATGCTTAAGGTTTTCAAAAACAATTTTACAGTTTATTTTCTAAATTAAAAACTGATATAATGCGATAGTCTCTCATAAGTTAATATGAATGCAAACCCTTGTTGAATGATACTGAGCATTGAGTTGAGGAGAAAATTGAGATTCCCAAAATATATCTTTAACATATTTGATTGTGTAACAACTGGGGAATTAATTATCATTAACGCCACTCTTTGACAAAGGAAGTTATCCTTTTTATTCACGGCTTCTATTTTTATTCTGAACGCATGCACGGTTTCTATTTTTATTCTAAACACGTTGCGTGTCTTTGAAGAGGAGGCACACTTTGAGAGGAAGAACTGCAAGCAAGAGAGATGTTTCTCTTCTCTATGCATTCAAGGTTTATTCGCTCATTTTTTTTATTTATATGTTTTTAATTCCCTATATTAGAGGAAAAGAAATAAAAATCTATTTATTCTTGTTAAAATTTACTTCAAATTTAATTTACTGTATAAATTATAATTGTTCAAATTTACTGTATAAATTATAATTTCTTAGAACTTACATGTTAAAAAACCTGAACTAGATGAAGAAAGAGCACACATTAACCCCCGATCACCAAGAATATATCTAAGGGCATCACAAACCTGTTATTGCCTCAAACTTCCATGGTCAGGCCATAGTCTCTCTAAGAAGCTGGCCGCGCATCCCGGAACATCTAAGGGCATCAAAATTGATGATGTCTTTGCATCTATAAGCCTACTTCTCTCTTTTAGAAATACCAATACCAAAGAGATCATATGTCTTTCTCTTTGTACATCACTTTAGATTGTTTTATCTTCCATTGCCAACACCCAAGGGCAATTATCTAATATTTTCAAATACAAAGTTAAGATGTTTGAATATTATAAGACAAGGTTATTAGGTGGAAATCACATGAGAGATTTACAAATTTCAAAATAAGAATTCATAATTTTGTGTAGTGGCCTTAAAACTAGTTTACATCCTCTATGGACAAAGAAGCATCTCATCTTTGCATCAATTGATGCACATATTAACTGTTTATAGAGATCAACCAAATACTAGGTGTGACCCACTAAGAGTGCCTTGTCTTCGTAGAAAACAAAATAATAGGTCTGATCCATTGAGACTGCCTCATCCTCTTAGTGAACAAAATACTAGCTGTGACCCATTGAGAGGTCATAGTCCTCCAAGAAGATATCTACCCTCCCTACCAAATATCCTCAGATTTAAGATAACATTCATTACACCCAAACATTGATTTTCACCTTGACATGTAGTTTACTTCAACATAACAAATTCATTGCTTAATCTCGTCCAAAGGGATCTTGAGACAATGTTCAACCTAACAATGGAGGGGGGACAAGTTGGGCCCTCAAGCCATGTAGCAAAGTCTAATCAGAGGAGGTCACATGGATAGAGTAGGTTCTCTCATCATACTTCATGTGATCCTCATCAATGGTCAAGTTTCCTATAGACATGTTAGGGACCAATGTAATCTCCTCTATATAATAGTTTCATGGATGAGGTTAGTATGAAATAATTTCTATGGAATTCATTGATTATATACATAATCATTGGAGTGGACCCGACCTCCAAGCTTAATCACAATACTTCCAAAATGACCAAAAAAAAATGATACCAATTCTCAATGCTGAAAATACACAACATGACATATAATCCCATGTTATGTCCATATCAATTAAGAGTAGCATTTATCCATATTAGGTAGTAATAACTAAGATAAAGAAATGAATAACAATTAATTCAACATTAAACAAAAATAAACACAATGAATGTGAGCATTTTTCTTCCTAACCACATACTTGTTGTTTCAATTCTCAATAGAAGGTCATCCCGAGCTCGCGTTATAAATCCACAAGAGATGATGGTTCCTAAGGTTGGCTATTTTTCCCTCTTAGAAACCAATTCCTACAATCATTCCAATCCACCAACTCTCTTCCCCTCAACATGCACAACCCAATGAATGAAATCTCGTTCTCTTCCACGTAGTCTCTCAGGTTATCCCACTTGCCTCTAGAGCTCCAGTACAGGTTGGGAATGAAATATCTTTGTTGGAGACTCCAGGAATATATAGTTACAACAAAAATTCTCACAACAACAAACTAATTTCTCTCTAGACTATTTATTGAACATAAAACTATTGATTGGATCACAACCTATTTCACCATTAATTCATAGCTCTAACAAGCTATTATGCATGCCCAATATGGTTGCCTTCAAACTTCATCAATCAAAACTCTTCCCTAAAAGGATTTTCTTGTCTCTCACACTTTTCTGATGCTTCCTTGTACTCAACTCATGTTCTCAATAACTATGTGAGGTAACTTCACACATCAACCCTCTTACATATATTCAATGATTGAGACTTGGAAACACTCCAAAGAAAAATATAATGTTCATAGAAAAGACAATGGAAAGATGACTTGGGTTTAATAAACATATGTAATTCCCTCTTGGACCCCTCCTTCAAACCCCTCTCTCGTGGAAACTTAACCCCGTGTCTATATTTGTATCCATATCTAGCTTACAATACATTTTTATTTTTGATATACAAAGTTTACATATTACATTGATGATCATACATCACATTTACATTATACATTGTTAAAATGGAGATTAAAAATAGAAATGTTACAATAAAAAATAAACCTTTTTTTAGTTGTTTATCTATTTTTTTTTTTAAATATCTAATTATTTTCCATATGTAATTGCGACAACATAATATTACTTTTATTTTGTGCCGAGATGCATCAGTGATAGTTTCCATCCCGATGTAATGGTTATAGTGGATTTCTCTATTAAGATACTTCACACATAGGTATCGTGTAACTATAATTTTGTTTAAGTATGGTATTTTAGTTTTTTGGTGTTTCAAAAGTATTAACATTTTCAATAACATTTTGGAGTAATTTTTATATGAAAAAAAATTATACTAAGCCAACATCCGTCATATCTAATGTCAATGATGCCCAATGTTAGAAAACAACAAATAATAAATACTTCTTAGTTAAAATTAATTTATATGTCTAGAAACATCATTAATGTAGTTAAGATAAGATACATTTGATTTTTTTTTAATATTGTTCAAAAAAGATATTTAAGATCAACTAGGGAGAGCTTCATACGCCTCAGTGTGTACTCATGCTTTTAGGGTATAAGTGTATTTTTTAACATATTGTCTTAATAAGCATATAAAATGAAAAAACTTAGAGAATTCAAAAGGAAATGAAGTCATTAAAATAGCAGTGACATATTCCACCTAGGATTTAGTACTAGGTTTTTTAGTAGTTTCTAAATTGGTCCCTTATTGGTATTGTCTAGGGGATCATATCTTATAGAAGGAGTTAACATAGCTTGATATTTAAACCAGTGAGTCCTTGACTATAGTGAGAGTTTATGTCACTTCTGTATTGACTGTGCTAAAGGCTAGCCATAGAAGTGGTAGCTTCTTGATCCAGATTGAATCATTATATATTATTTTTCATCTATATCATTTCTTTTAGAGTGGAAATAATTGGAGGAATCAACTTGCAGGGCCATTTTAGTGGCAAGCCTCAGTTTGGAAAATCGAGGTCTGAAACCTTTCAGAGACATTTTGAGGCATTAAACGACATTTTTTGGGGTTCTGGTGTCTACAACTTGTACAAACCCCCTTACGGTATTCCACTCTACCAAAAATTTCCAATGGTGCATATCATGCATCAATCAGAGTTTGTATAGAAAATTTATGCCTCTTGCAAGTTGACCTATCATGTTGAAACAATGGTATGAGAGGATTCCACTTCAACCCCTATTATTCATGCATATGAGGCTAGCCACATGAATAATTTCAAGAATATTCTAGAAGGCTCAAAACCCTATCACAATCGAGGGTTGAGGAAGTAAAAAACCTACCCCTATATGGCTATTGGGATATGTTAAATACCAGGACACTAGGAGGAGGAGTTAAATTCCAATTTATTATATTTTGTTCCATAGTAGAGAAAAACAACTGAGAGTTCGAAATTAGAGAGCATTATGGAGGGGGTTAATGTTTTGTAGCATCCTAACAAGCTACATGTCTCAGGTAACTCCATAGAGTGTAAGGTACCAAGTCTATTGTATTAGCAGAGAAGAGAAATAATGCAGAAAATAACACCGAGATAGAAACATAATATGAAAATACTACAGAGATAACATCAGAACAACAAATTATATAGATATACAACACCAAAATTATACCTTTATTGATAAGAAACAAGATTCATGTTGGTGGAATAATGATCAGACCAGGGTTCTTCTTAAGTTACCAACAAAATGTATCGATGTAGTCTAGTGCACTAGAATTTTCATCTTCTCGGCAGGGAAGAAGTCTCACCCAAATCACAACCAAGATGGATAGGAGAGGGAAGGGAAAGGAGAATACTCAGACAGATCTCCAAAACATTAAGACTCATATCGTTCATGTGCAAGACAACTCACCTATTATAGTCCTGAACATTTTCCAACCAAGAATGGAGAAAACAGAGTTGCAATGGAATTCATAACCAAGATATAAACATTTACGCATATCAAACATAAATATAACATAACATTCAATATATTCATCAGACTAAATACATGAGATATTTTCAAGAAAATTTGGGTCTCCCATTGTGTTATCATATAACAACTTTCTCTCCAAAATACAAGATCAAATTGAGTTACTGATAAAATTAGTCATGCCAAATATAATAGCAAGTGCTTATGTACTACTGTGAGACAAGGTTATCTAAGTCCATTGCTCTTCCCAACACTACAATCCTATGTGACTCTATTACATTATCAGTCTGGTTCCAAACCCAGAACTCAGAACTTAGCTAAACTGACAACATGAATGATAACAACAATGAATATAGAAACAACAACAACCCCAACAACCCTTTATAATCATATTGATCCCCTTTATGTGTAATCTGATCGAGGCTTGTTGTTTGAGAACCTGAGAGTTTTTTCTTCTTCCTGATTCAGTTGCAGGCTCTTTCTCCCAAAACTAGTGTTGCGTTGTCCTTCCAATTGTTTATTGTTCTAACTGTTTCTTGTTGCGCATTCATTTTCCTATGCTTTATGTTCCTTCCTCTTATCGGTTGTCTGATTCCAAAATAGCTTGCTTAACTTCTTTTTATCAAAATGAAGGGCCCAATAGGCTTCGACCATAATCTTTGACTCGCCCCGAGTCAAGTCTTTAGCTCTTCCATGGTCTTTGGGTTGGCTTGTTGTTTGTCCTTACTTTATGCTTCCAAGTTGCTTTCACTTCCAACTTGTATTGTTTCTTCTATTTCTCCTTCAAACGAAGGGCCCAATTCAGGTACCAGTTCTAGGGATTTCTTCCTGACGTTTCGGAAATTGAAGTTGTCAACTATATGCTGCCATTTCCTCGCAGGCACTGAAGCTTCTACAACAAATTGTTGGGTTGCGTCTGTGGTGAACACCTCTAGTTTGGATGCAACAAGGGTATTCCATTAGAAGCTGGTGATATCGTCCACTTGATACATATGTAGGTAGCGACTGGTTGAAACTCTCGGAGTTCTTTCTTTTCCATTGTCTAACTAAGCTTCAAAAAGTGCATTCACACCATTATCGACTTGCTGAATTTCATCAAATTTTTCTTGTTGTATCTAAGGCTCTGGCTACTTCCTCATTGAGATATTGGATCTTTGAGAGAAATTCCTCCAGTGTATGTTATATATAAAATAATAATAAATAAGATAATAAATACAAAATAAATTATAAATTATAATTTAAACAATGAACTAAATCTCGGGGGTCATTGGAATAATCTCAAAACCTTGATCCTTCCTAACTGAAATCCTCTTGGGTTGAGTTCTGGTCAGATTACCGCAACTGATTATGGAAGGAATTTGGACTCGCATTTCATTTGAAGGTCATCCTTATCTTCTAGTTGATCCAAGACATACTAGTCACCCAAACCGTCTTAAACACTTAGGTAGGAAACCTAGTCTAAATAGTAGTTAACAGGCTTCCCTTACCAACACCCATATTTTCCTTCTCATGACCTTGTTGCGTTGCATGGGTTTCCCTCTACCTTTGGGAGCTAAGAGCTCTGCGTCTCCACCCTTTCACCTAGAATGTTCTTCTTAAACTCAGTGTTTCCTTTTGCTCAGATTTTCCTAAGCCCTGTGGGCGACTGAGTGTGCCTTGGGGTTTCCCATGAGAATTTATTGGGCGTTTTGATCCTCTATTTTGTTCAATAGATCTCACTTTGGAGGATCATTGATAATACCAACCTGGGGTAGCCTGGAAAAACTATGTTTTGTTTGAGTAATCGAGTGAAGCAAGAAGAGATTCGTCTACAGCGTGACCTCTTCCTTACATTCTTAATTACGTTGAAGTATTCTTGGAGTATCCACCTGTGTAATGATGTATTAATACTTATCGTCTATAGTTATTGTAAGGATTTGAGGCTAGGACATAAAATGGTGTTGGCGGATTTGCACTGCTCGGATGGTTGGAGTGAGGTGTCGATGCCTCGCCACACAAAAAATAGTCCTTTAGCTACTAAGGGGAATGGAGTAGTTAAAGATGGATTTCCATTGCCTGCATTAACAAACTCCTCGTAGGTCAGTTATCCACGGATCTGCAGGGTTGAATCTTGCAGTTTCCATAGCCATTGCTCGAGCACAAACAAGAGGTCTTTACTGTAGATATTGAGAAAATACAATATCACAGGCACAACAAGATACAACAAGATAACTGAAAAGACCAATAACCTTCTACAAAGGAGAGAATGATCTATTAGATCTTCTTGCTGATTACATTGAAGAGATCCTCTATTTATAATAGGCTAAGAGGAGACAACATTGATGAAGGTAGATGGATAACTCTCTCATGAAGTAATGATATAAGTATATGGATGGGATAAGTCAAAGAAGCACATGCTGATTATCCATAAACAACCAAAAAAGGATGACATGGCATACCTATCTAAGTAAATGTATACATCAACACCCCCCCATAAGTGCAACTTAGGGAAGTAAAAAAAACAAAATATATGAATCATGGATACGAGCTTACTAATGTATCCAATAAAAACTCTCATAAGTGGAGAAAAGGAGAAAACCTGTAGGAAAAAAACTCCTCCCCTAAAGAGAGAAAATAACAGAAAATAGGAGGTCTTAAGGTAATCCCCCAGACACAACTTCTTTGACCCCAAGCATCAATCGTAGCTATAGAAAGCGAGGTGATGCCAAAGGTTTAGTGAAGATGTCAACAACTTGTGCTTCAGTAGGCAAATACTCTAGGTTGAGAACACCATACTGGATGAGTTGACGAATGAAGTGCATGTGGATCTCAATGTGTTTGGTCCATTGATGTTCCACTGGGTTGCGAGAGATTTGTATGACACTCTGATTATCACACCAAAGAGTGGTGGGACGATCCTGTTGAATGCCAAACTCTGTAAGGAGTTGTCGAAGCCAAAGAACCCCCTGAATTGCAAGAACTGCAGCACGATACTCAGCTTCCGCAGAGGATAAAGAAATTGCAGATTGCTTTTTACAAGACCATGTAATAGGTGCAGAGCCAAGATAATAGACAAAGCCAGATGTGGACTTTCGATCATCAACCGAACCAGCCCAATCAGAGTCAGTGAATCCCACAAGATGAGAGGCACCAGAAGAGTACCGAATACCAAAATTGGTAGTACCCTGAATGTACCTTAGAATGCGTTTAGCTGCCTTCCAGTGACTCTCATGAGCATCTTGAGAGAACCGAGAGACAAGTCCTACTGCAAAAGATATGTCAGGACGTGTATGAGTTAGATACAACAAACTCCCAATCAATTGTCGATACAATGAAGGATTAATACGTGGTGATGAGCAACTGGCAAAAAATGTGACTCCTGACTGAAATGGAGTAGGAGCAGGTTTACAATCAACCATGCCAAAGCACTGAAGTAAATCAAGTGCATACTTCTGCTGAAAAATGGAGATTCCTTCAGAAGACTGAAGAACCTGGAGACCAAGAAAATAATGTAGAAGCCCCAGATCTGTCATATCGAATTGTCCCACCAATGCTTGTTGAATACTCTGAATCATAGATGAAGAACTCCCAGTGAGAATCAAATCATCCACATACAGAACCAAAATCAAGAGATCAGTTACATGCTTCTGAGTGTAAACTGTAGGATCAGAATGACAACGATCAAACCCAGAAGAAATCAGAAAACTATCCATCTTCTCATACCAAGCTCGAGGATCTTGTTTGAGACCATAAAGAGAACGTCTAAGCCTACAAACAAGAGAAGAATCCTACACATAACCAGGGGGCTGCTCCATGTATATTTCCTCATCTAAGTCACCATGTAGAAAAGCGCTCTTTACATCCATCTGGTACACTGACCATCCTTGCGAAGCAGCCAGAGAAAGAATAAGGCATATTGAATTCATCTTGGCAACAGGGGCAAAGGTCTTAGAGTAATCAATCCCTTCAACTTGTGAAAATCCCTTGGCCACAAGACATGCCTTATGCTTGTCAACAGTGCCATCTGCTGCATACTTGGTTTTATAGATCCATTTACAGCGAACTAGCTTTCGTCCCTTTGGTAGAGACACGAGATCCCATGTGTGATTCTTCATCAATGAAGAATACTCCTCTGTCATGGCAGCATCCCACTCAGGTATGCCAACAGCATCAGAAAATTGGTGTGGATCATTTGAGATAGTATGACTCAAGAAGGAGACACCTATTATTTGTGATTGAATAGGGGAAGAGGCTGAGGCTGAATAACTGAAATCAGTTGGCTCGTAGCCATACCTGTCAGGCCTCTTTCTCTCACGAAGGCTCCTCCTGAGATGAGGTTCTTGATGAAGTTGTTCATGTTCTTGATCAATTTGTTCATGTTCAAGATCAATTTGTTCATGTTGCTCATGCTCCATTGTTGCAGGTGGTAGATTTTATTCTGGTTGATGTTGAACTTCAAAAGGTTCATCATCATTTCTAAAGCAAATTCAACACAATTGTCTACATGACAATATGAAGATGGAGAAGTATTTGATGTGGGGTTGAATCCTTCATCAAAACGGACAGCTCGTCAAAAAAAGACTTCTTTAGTAATAGGTTCAAATAACCCATATGCTTTTATGTCCTCACAATAACCAACGAATATTAATGGTTGGTTTTTCTTCTCCATAGCTTTTCGTTTTTCAACTGGTATTAAGGCTCATGCTAGACTGCCAAATACTCTAAAAGCAAAGACATCAGGCTTAACATGGCTCCAAGCTTCCTCTGGAGTCTTATGCAGTACTGCCCGATGAGGCATCCTATTTTGAATGTAGTTTGCACAGTTTACTGCTTCAGCCCAGAAGGAAGGTGCCATGTTCTTGGACTGAATCATACAGTTTGCCATTTCTTTTAGTGTTCTGTTCTTTCTTTCAGCAACACCATTTTGTTGAGGGTTGTAGGGAACAATGAGCTGATGTTGAATGCCATGTTCTCTACAAAAATCTATGAATCCTTGATTGACATACTCCCCCCCATTATCTATGCATAGTTTCTTGATAGAAAGAGATGACTGCTTCTCAACAAAAGCCTTGAAGTTCTTAAAATTAGCAAGGACCTCACTCTTGTACTTAAGAAAGTACACCCAAGAGCGACGTGAGAAGTCATCAATGAAGGTGAGTTCATACTTAGCCCCTGAAAATGAGCAAGTTGGAAATGACATGAGATCGCTATGTACCAACTCAAGAGGTGTTGTAGCATGCCATGCTTTTCCTTTAGGAAAAGGATCTTGATGTTGTTTTCCAAGGACACAACCTGGACAAAATCCATCAGTACAAGAAACTTTAGGAAGACCAAGCACCAATTTTTGGGTAATTAACTGTTGCATATATCTATAGTTGAGATGTCCAAATCTTTCATGCCAAAGCTTACTCAAAGCATCAGCATGTGCAATGAAAGAGGAACCTAAGGAAGACTCAAAAGAAGAAAACTTATACAGACGAGAACTATGATCTACTTTTCCAGATGCAACAACAATGTCTGGATTTTGTAGTTCTCGGATGATTACATCATTAGGAGAAAACTCTACTGTTTTCCCATTACCAGAATGAAAAATATGATATATAGAGAGAAGATTTGCAGAGATGTGAGGAACAAGAAGAACATCATTAATGCACCCTTTATCTAACTGCACTGTTCCAGATCCAAGAACATCCAGCTGTGTAGAGTCTCCAACTGCAATCTGTGAAACGTTACATTTAGATGTAGAAGCCAACGATTCATGAGAATGAGTCATGTGGTGTGAAGCACCAGAATCAAGTATCCAACTATTTGAAGATGCATACAAAGCTTGAGTTGATAAAGCATGTCCTTTACTAGTAGAAGAAGGTTTTGGTACTGAAATCTTATGCTACTTCATGGCTTCATTCAAAGCTTCAAGTTTCAACCAACACTTAGATTCTACATGACAAAGTCCACCACAAAAGCTACAGGTGTCATTTGACTTCTTCTTCTTTGTCTCAGAGGAAGACTCGCCAAACTTGGAAGATGGAGGAAATGGTTTTGTTTTTTGCTGAGACTTGGAGGTAAACTCACCAGTTGGAGCAAAATCTGTCTTCTACTTATACCGAGTCTTGTGCTTATTTTTTGTGTTTTGAGCCACAAGAGCCTTATTGTTAGAGCCAGAAAGAGCATCTAATTGAGTAAGCTTAGATTGTTCTCTCGTAATATGCTCACAGAAAAGCTCAAAGGAAGGCATTTTAAACTCACTTCCTAGTGCATCCATAGTAGAATAAAATGCAGAAGAAAATACCTGATAAGGACCTTTTAGCTTGGATAAAATCAAGAAGATGCACTCTTTATTTGATTTAGTTTTTCCGCACCCTTTTAGTTGAGCCACTAGTGCCCTGAATTTGGTGAGATAGTCTTCAACAGATGCATGCTCATCCAGTACCAGTGATGACATCTCCTCTTCCAATTGTAGGGCTCGAAATTCATTGATTTTTCCAAATAAGGAATCCAACTTGTCCCAACTTGCTTTCGGAGTTTTACAATCAACTATGTGGAACAACAAGTTATCCGACACATGTAAACCGATGAGGCCCATGGCTTCATCAAGTTTATTTTGATAGGCGAACCTCTCGATTTCCTTAGTGAACACAGGTTGAGTCCCGACCAACATCTGTCAGAGCCCTTTTGATTGCAACAACTGTTGCATCTTAAGTTTCCATGTATGATAATTATGGGGAGTTAGGAGCTCAATAATCCTTAAATCCTCCATTTACAATAAAGAGTACTATAAAACACCAGATCTAGGTGTATTATCTCAAAAGAGAATGGAAACCTAGGCTTTAAATAAAGAGATCTAAAAATATTTACAGATTAAAAATATTTGGATATCCGTAGGCACAAAGAAGGTCAAAACAAGGTAGAATACCGCGATATTTTCTGCTGACAAACAAGGACTTTCTGCACAAGTATCCCCAAAGAGAAGAACCCATTGTTTGGGACCCATCGAAATAACCTCCTCCATTGCCGAAATGGTTCACAGGACTCGAACCGCCACCATCGTAAGCAGCAACAACAAGCGCCCCGTCAAAAGAAACAACATGACGAAGATTCAAACCCTCGTGATTCTTCGACTGGAAGCCATTCCTCAAACCAACTGAGGCTCCCGACAAAAGATGAAGTTGCTCAGGCGTGTGAGCAAACAAACAAACCCTACGACGACAATTGCGCTCATCCTTGCAGGGCTGAGTTTGGTAGCGGGTCGGATGAAGCCAGCATTCGATGGAAGTGCGGTCGAAGATGTGTCCATCCGGAGCCTGCACAGTTCGTGAAATTATTTGCAGCCGAAGATGCGTCGTGTTGGAGCGCATACAGGTCACAATTTTTTTTTTGCAAGAATCGGCTGCACAGGAGGAGGGTTGAGGGCAGGGCTCGGCTCGGTTCGACAGGAGTTATCTCAGGGTATTCCTTCTTTCTGTGCCTTCGGATTCGGGCTTACAGTAGCAGCACCTAAAAAATGGTGTCACAGGAGAGCTCGAAAATGCAAGAGGAAGGGAGTGGACGACAAGTGCCAGAGGGGCCCATCCACTGCTTGAACAACTGCAGCTTCTTCGAGAGCACGACCACCATGATTTTTTGCTCCAAGTGCTACATAGAGATCAATGCCAAACATCCTCCGAAAACATGGTGATCAAGCGCAGAACAAATGGCGCCTCCCTCAGATCGCTTTAATCAATATTGGGCAAGTATGATCTTGATCTCAGAAAACTTGCAAATCTCTCAAAAGAAAGGAGAAGGGGTTTGCAGAGAAGCTCTGATACCATGTAGATATTGAGAAAATACAATATCATAGGCACAACAAGATACAACAAGATAACTGCAAAGACCAATAACCTTCTACAAAGGAGAGAATGATCTATTAGATCTGCTTGCTGATTACATTGAAGAGATCATCTATTTATAATAGGCTGAGAGGAGACAACATTGATGAAGGTAGATGGATAACTCTCTCATGAAGTAATGAGAAAAGTAGATGGATGGGATAAGTCAAAGAAGCACATGGTGATTATCCATAAACAAGCAAAAAAGGATGACATGACATACCTATCTAAGTAAACTTATACATCAACATTTACAGCAATTTCATTCTTGTTGTAGAGGTTTTGGGAATGCGTTTGCGTTCTTCCTCCCTGGGTGGAATTCGTGGTTGTAAACACTGCACTTTATCATTTCTGTAAGAGTGTGTGGGATTCCTCCCTGGGTGTTTCTTAATTGCCAACCACCATGCACAACAATCTTTTAACGAAACGCGTGGGAGTATTCTTTTGGGTGTTTTCTCGACCATAAAACACCCTTCATTTTAAATTATTTGATAAGCACGTGGAGTTTACTCTTGGGTGTTGCTCTGAAATCCTTCTCCATGCAAATTAAATACCTTAGAGTAAGTGTTTACCTTTACATTTCTCATGGCATCCTTTTCCCTTTTTGCACCATTCGTCTAGTCCTTCGTTGCAGGTCTGTGTGTGAATGCTGAGACAACGTTTTTGTTGCATTTTCTCTTCTGCAACGTTTTTTTTGCATTTTCTCTTCTGCAACGTTTTTGTTGCATCCCTGTTTTCTCGGCATCCTCACTTCCCTTCAAATTACTTTAATGTTGGAACCCCAGAATTTATCAAGTGTGAACCCCTTTTTATTGCTAACCATTCCTTTGACAGCAAAAGGGCGAGTCCCATCTCTGCGAGTGGTTGAACATCTCAGATTATAATTCCATTATGCTTCAATTTAAATCTATTCCAGTTAAAATTTATATTTACCATTATTCTGGATTAAAATTTTGTTTAGGTAAAATTCATTTTTAAATCATATTGCAGTTAAGCTTTATTCCTAAAGTCAGAATTCTATAGTTTTGTAACAATGGCTTGAATGTAGAGAATGGTTTTTACTTTATATTTTTATTCAATTCCTATTTATATTCATAGTATAAATGATGGTAATCATAGGTGATGGAATCCCCATGTAAAGAATGGTTTCACTTTATCTTTTTATTTATTCATTTCCTATTTATATTCATAGTGTGAATTATGGTAATCATATATGATGAAATCCCCATGTAAAACATGGTACTCACTTTTATATTTATATTCATATTCCAATTTATTTTCACATCTGTAACCATTAAAGAGTAAGCTTAGATTTTTAATTGTCACCATGTGGCTTATGGTCGTGATCACCTTAATTGCACATTCATGGCGATATGGTTGGGAAATTCCCCTTGTCACCAGTGTGTTGGTATTTTACCTTATAAAAGAATGGATCACATTATGTTGTTACTAATTTTGTTTACCATGTACGATGATGCTTACAATAGTAATTAAATTTGTTGCGCCATGAATGATGGGTAGCTTTTATTGTGCAGTGAAATTGCAGTATTGATGAGTCGTAGTAATAGATTGAATGCATGTACCAAGTAAAATGAATGACGCTTTTGTGCCCTATATTAAAATGATGCATGTTGAATTTATGGTTTAGATTTCCTTGTGCAGTACATGTTGATGATGATATGAATAGAAGTTATATTCCTCGCACGCGTAATTTATAGCGTAAGTAAATGATGTTAGACCCTAGACACCTCGCGCACAACGAAACAATGATCTAAAGATTGATATTAGAGGCATTAGACTACTTATACGTGATAAATTTATAATGAGGTGAATGAATTTCAGACATTAGATCTTGCACAACGAATTAATTGATGATACTCTTGCACCTCAAGTCTAGGCGATGTTTAATTTATGTTTGTGATTAGATTTCCTTACGCAACTTATGTGTACAGTCGTTTACCTTGCACCTTCTCTTATGTTTTCATGATGGATTAACAACTTTTAATTGCGCCATTAATTTATTTATGAATGATTTTTGTAGACATTAGAATTCTGGAGCGAAGTGAAAATTTGATGATGAGTTATGTGAAATATTATGCATCCTTATTTATATATTTGAATGCAATGATTATGGCTGCCATTTATTTGTGTTATTGCGTCGAAATGTGTATTGCTAATCATGGAAATAATGTGTTGGCTTTATGTCGTGAATGAGTGTTAATGTTGTTTCGTTAATTTATTGGATGATGTGTCAATATTGTCGCTATTGATGGCGGTGTGTAGTTCCTAACACTAAGAAACAAAAAATTAGTTGTTGTTTTGTCACTTTTGTTTGTGTAACGGCGGGGCCATTACGTATAGTATCAGAGCAGGTTCAACCCTGCGACTGTGGATAGTCATGCCTTCCACTGAATTAATCCCTTGATTTGTACTCAACGCTAATTGAATTATTAACCTATCCTTGTGCTAATCATGGTTAGAGGAAGTCATAGAGATTCACGACATTGTACTAGGGGAGGAGGCATGAGCCCTCCAGTAGCAACCACGCTAAAGGGGTCCAACCCCCAAGGAGAAGAGCAAGTCTTAAGCATGAACGAATTGTCGCGTGGGATGTGTTGGGTTTGACAGGGTCCTTCCAGAGAAATGTCAGAGGCCTTGAATAACCATCTATACTGAGATAAGGACAGGGATCTTGTACCCCTGAGAGTCCACAACGCGCCCCAACAAGTACTGGTAGCGTTCACTAGGAACTCTAGAAGATTAATTTCCTTCATTCACGAGTGCCATGAACGACGCAGCCGCTGAGGCATGGCTGAAGAATAAGGCAATGTGCTTTCCACTTCGTGGTTATGACCTCCAACACGCAGGTCCACATGGTGGTATTCACATAAAATGGAGCGCTCTTTTATGGTGGAAGATGCTCTTACCTCAGCTAAACATGGTCATCGAAGCTGTGATGTGAAAACGGTTCAAGGAATGGTTTCGAGAGAAGTAATTGTCAGAGAAATTCATTGAGATCCAACTGGATGAGTTCAATGACTTACAACAGGGTGGTCGTACGATGTCAGAATATTAGACCAGATTTATGGAGCTACCTCAATATGCCTCGCAACTGAACACAGAGAATATGGAGGTCAACAAGTTCATTATCATCCTTAACTCCAGTTTTTGTGCGAAGGTGAGGATCTAAATGTCTCAGACGTTACACGATGCAGTCTAGTAGGCCTCATAGTTGAGGAAGAATTGACCACGGGATTCAGGGCATGACTCCTGCAACATTGTCTGACCTAACAACATATGGGATGCAGCATCATCAGATGTCAACCAGGCAAGACATCTTGGTATCAAGATACATCTATATAACCCTTGTTCATGACACCACGATGATGAGTTCCTTAGCAAAAACCCCCCCTATAGGGGACCGCCGCCATTACCCACAGTTAGGATTTTCAACAAAACAAAATAGAATCGTAGGTTGGTAGGCCAACAACTTCTACTTCAGGTCCGGGAGTACTAGACCGAAAATGGGTGTTGGACATGTGGAGATGCCACCTTACGAGAAGAACTGTCTAGTTGAGAAGGCTAGAGTGATCGGGTCAAAAGGACACAATATTGTTGGGGAGATGGGAAAGGCCCATAGGATTCGTGACCGCGGTGAATAACTGTCAGGCCGAGCTTCAGTCCACTGTTATCGAGACATCAGGTACCATCGCCAACCAAACGTTTAGTATTTTTTAGATCTGGGTTCTATAGAGAGGTTTATTCCTAGTACTGTGCTGAAGGGATTCGGGTAAGGGAATTTGATAGGATGATATTAGATTCATTGAAATGGCTTTAGGTGCCAATCGGATGGTTGGAGGAAGGGGTATGAACTGTCTCTTTAACCTAGGGAATAGTGTAATGAATTCTGACCTAAACATCATGATCTTAAGATCTTATGACGACGTGATTAGTATGGATTGGTGGGAATCGCATGATGCAATAATCAACGGTAAGATGAAGGGGTTGAGATGGAATGATGATGAGGGACAGATAAGTGTGATTTTAGGAAGGAACAAGGTAGTATCCCTAAGGCTCATTTCTTCCCTACAGCTACAAAAGAGCATGCACAAGGATGCAAGTTATATGCATTCTTGGTGTTGAACGACAAGGGCATGGCAGAAGGATTAGAAAACCTTCTGCTAGTATCAAAGTTATGGACATGATTCCCAGAAGAATTACAGGGATGCCTCTCGAAGGA
Organism: Picea sitchensis; assembly: GCA_010110895.2. Taxonomy (NCBI): domain Eukaryota; kingdom Viridiplantae; phylum Streptophyta; class Pinopsida; order Pinales; family Pinaceae; genus Picea; species Picea sitchensis. The sequence continues at coordinate 53,992 of SNQJ01S0035316.1, forward strand.
AAGATGGGATTTACCATCGGCTTAAAATCAGGAACTGAATTGATAGAATGAACACCTTATCGGATGTCGACCCCTGAGTTACAAGAGTTGAAAATGAAACCGAAGGAGTTGTTGCACATAGGACTTATATGTCCAAGTGTGTCATCATGGGGTGCACCTGTTATTTTCATACGGAAGAAGGATGGGTCATGGTGACTCTGCATTGACTACCGTCAATTGAACAAGGAAACGATCAAGAACCAGTATATGTTGCCAAGGATAGATGATTTGTTTTATCAGATGAAGAGCACGACCGTGTTCTCAAAGATCGACTTGAGATCAGAGTATCACCAGTTATGGATTAAGGAGGAAGACATTCCTAAGACCGCATTTAAGATGAGGTTTGGACATTATGAGTTTATTGTTTTATCATTTCGATTGACAAATGCCCCAAGGGTATTCATGCTCTTGATGAATGGGGTGTTCCACGATTACTTGCACAAGTTTGTTCATTGACGATATTTTGATATATTCTCGTACTATGGAAGAACATGAAGAACATCGGTGCCTGGTACTATAGTGTCTACGAGAGGAAAAACTATTTGGGAAACTATTGAATTGCTCTTTTTTCAAATATTCATTATTTATGGCATGTCATCTCTGGTGAAGGTATCACTGTGGATCCAACGAAGGTAGAGGCTATTATGGAATGGCCTGCACCGACAACCTGCATGAATTACGCAACTTCATGGGTTTAACGGGATATTATCGATGGTTCGTCGAGGACTTTTGGAAGATAGCAAATCCAATTTCGAAATTGCAGCAGAAAAAAAATAAGTTTGTATGGATTGAGAAATGCGTGGAATCATTTCGAAGGTTCAAGGAGATGTTGACGACAACACCGATACTAAAATTCCCTAACATGGGGGAGGAATTCTTAGTATGCACCAACGCATCCAAGGAAGGCTTAGGTTGAATCTTGATGCATGGCATGTCGAGTGATTGCTTACATCTCAAGGAAATTAAGAAGGCATGAAGAGAACTATACGACGTTTTATTTGGAGTTTTTGGCCATTTTGTATGCCAGAGAGAGTGGAGACACTACCTGATTAGATGAAAATTCGAACTGAAAATATACCATTTTGGGTTGCAACACATTTTATGCAAGGTGACTAGAATGTGTGGCAAGGGTGTTAGTCAGAACTACTTAGCGAGTATGATTTTGAGATTACCCACATAAGGGGAACAATGAATAGAGTGGTAGATGCATTGAGTTGGAGACCATGCTATTTTCGGTGATACCTCTTCAGACGAATCTACGTGAAAATATTCTAACTTTACTATGCGACAATGACTCGTATAAAGAGGTTAAGGAATTTATCGGACAAAACACCATGTTGGTACCAAACTTTGAGGGATTTACTGTGGACAACGACGAATTAATGAGATATAATAACCGGATTTATGTACCACCCAAGAACGAGTTGATAAGTTTGATCTTAAACGAATATCATAGAGCAGTGCACATGGCTCATCCAGGAGTCATGAAGATGAGGTCCGAACTTAAACCCTTATTCTTCTTGAAAGGAATAATGGAAGACATCGTCAATTGCATTGCGAGATGTTTAGAAGGTCAACAGGTGAACGTTGAACATAGACATCATACATGATTTCTATGGCCACACGCTATTCTAGAATAGAAATGTGAGGTCATTTCGATGGAATTCATTGGTGAAATTACAACTCACGGCAAGGAGGCACGACTCAATTTTCGCGATACTAGATACTCTGACGAAGAGTTCAAATTTTTTCTCTGTGTGTACGATGCATCAGGTGCCAGTTATAGCTAGAGTTTATATCAACAAGATATTGAGACTTCCAAACGTACCAAGAGAATCATATCCGATAAAGGAATCAGTGTTTGCAAGACAATTTTGGACGAGTTTCCCAAGAGGCCTTGGTAACACCACTGAACTTAGTACATCATGTGCTTGAAATAGACAGGATTACCAAAGGAACAAACCAATTTTGGGAAGGTTGTGTTGTGTATGTGTGTGTTGTACCAATAAAAACGTTGGGAATAGTTCTTGTCGCTGGCCTAGTTTTGTGCAACAACAACCACCAAGGTACCTTTAATATGGTGCCATTCAAGTTTCTTTATGAGTGACCATTTAAGATGCCTTTGAGTTGGGATCGACTCAAGGATGGGGTCCAGGTAGGACCAGAAGCGATCCAAGAATCATAAGAACAAATACAAACAATACAAAAAGGGATGCAAGAAGTGCAGGATCGACATAAGGGTTTTCTGATGCACATCGTGTTGACCATAATTATGAAGTAGGCCTATCATCTAGTCATGCCTCATTCTTTGAGGCATGTGTGATGTTTTTCTTGTATCTTTTGTGACATTATGTCAGTGATCCTCTGCATGTGATTGACTTGATTTCTTTGCGGGTGTCAGATGAGGGTGCACTCATGATGTAGCCAATCTGCATTCTGGACCATCACATTCGACAACTACAACGTTAAACATTCGATCAGGTCAAGGTCCATTGAGAAAATTGTAGTCCACACTCGGCTACCTGTGAGGATGCATATCATATGCGCCAACAATTTCCATTTTTGTTTCATAGCTAGACATTTAGATATTGTCAAATACTTCATTCTGTACTTTCGTATTGTGAAACTTCGGGATGAAATTTAAAACAAGAGGGGGTGTATGTAACACCCCGCTCTTGTGTGCACCTAATGTGATTTATTCTTCAGGACACTTGCGTGCAATTGATCCGGTTCATTATATGATTGTTTGCTTCTCTTATGGATTCTGATGGTGAGACTGTGGATTATGATGTTATGATATGTTATTTATGTATAGACAGATGATATTGACTGGTTTATCCTGAGTGTGCAATGATATTAACATATTGAGGATGTCGATGGCATTGATGGACCTCCTTGGACTCCTGATCGAGTCTGGGAGTGGATTGTTTATGTTTTGAGTATTTTTGTTATTGCATATGTGACATATGACTTGTATATTATGATGTTTATTATGAATCGCTAACATGTTTCGTTGATGGATGCAGGCTGAGGATTTATTTCTAATTAGACTCACATTTGGAGTAAAGGGGTCATGCACAACAACCATAGATGTTGAGGGAGAGGTGTGGCAACAAACTTGCCACAGCCTACTAGCAGTGTCGTTGTGGCTCAAACTTTAGGTTAGCAATTACCTAGTTCCATAGATCCATGATTCCATGAGGGAAGACTAAGACAGTCGCCCACGAAGATTTTAAGGGGTGCGCAATAAGGTAGGGTCCTTATTCCTTAGAGGCCCTTAGTCTCCCACAAGGTCGATTGAAAAAGTATTGACTCCAAGGGTTGGACGTCTACGAAAATCAGTCAAAAGGCGAGTGACACCCTTGGAGCATGTAGTGCATCTTGAAGGGCACATCACATAAAAGAAACATGAATGAAGGCGAGTGTCACCCTTGGAGCACGTTGTGCGTCTTGAACGACACGTCGTGGTTTTTAAACACAGGTGAGTCAACGAACCTAGGTTGCTAGAAAACGATATCTTACCTTGACTTAGTCATCCTTAAAATAATTATGTATGAGTGAAGTTTATAATTATAACCTTCCCTTCAAATTTTGCTAAGCCTAGTTGAATTTAAATCCTAGGTCTAAGTAGGACATGAGAACTATAAATTAATTAAGCAATTAATAAAGGGGGGATGAAGAAAAATGGGGGGTAAAAAACAAATTAAATTTAAAAATTAATGGAGGATTTAATTATTTAAAAAGATTAATTGTTGTTTATGTGAGAATCTTGCTAAATTCAAACTTAGACAAAAAGGGGAAATTAATTGCAAAAGGAATGTGGAACATAGAATGCATCTAGTATAGAGAACTTTCCTAAAATGAACTCAACTAAGCTTTAAGAAAGACCCCAATCACTAAAGGAATGTGAGGAAATAAAGGGACATCGAGGAGCGTTTTTAGAAACGCTTTTAGGTGGGTGAGAGAAATTGACAAATTAATTTAATAAATTAAATGAAATTATGGTGCAACTAAGAGATCGGGTGACAAGTGTACGAGGGAGAATTTTCCTAATTAATTTTTAATAAAACGAATTTAATGTGTAAGTGGAAGTGTCACTAAGAGGAACTCTATAAAATAAATGGCAGCGAAAGAGTGTGGATGACGACTAGTATGTGTAAGGTTACACTGCCAGATTTTTCTTGACTGTTTTTTCTTGTGGGAGTTGGGATTCCCAACTCAAATAGAGAGTGGTATCTCGACCTTGCGAGGTGAGCTGGGAGCTAGCTTTTTCTGGTGGTGGTTTTGTGTGGCCTTTTTACGGTTCATGAGGCTAAGGGGAAGAAGAGTAGCCCTAGTGTTGGCTGGGAGGTACCGGTGAAAGGTTCGGAATTTATCATTGTACTGGTCAACGTCGCTTAAATTTTTATGTTTATAGATTAAATGTTGGAGTAGATCATTAATATTTTATGTAAATTGATTTAATATTTTGTACTAATTGCTTAACATGCGCATTAGTTGTCGATTAAATAATTCGAAGTTTCCATCCTAGGGGTCACTGGAATAATCTCATAACCTTGATCCTTCCTGAAATCCTCTTCGGTCGAGTTCTGGTGAGATTAATGCAAATGGTGATGGAAGGAATTTGGACTCGTATTTCATTTGAAATTCATTCTTATCTTCTAGTCGATCCAAGACATACTAGTCACCCAGGTCATCTTAAACACTTGGGTAGGAATCCTAGTCTAAATAGTAGTTAACAGGCTTCCCTTACCAACACTTAGATTTCCCTTCTCATGGCCTTGCTGCGTGGCACAAGGTTCCCTCTGCGTTTGGGAGCTAAGAGCTCTGCGTCTCCACTCTATGTTCTTCTTAAACTCGGTGTTTCCTTCTGCTCAGATTTTCCTAAGCCCTGTGGGCGATTGAGTGTCCCTTGGGGTATCCCATGAGTGTTTCTTGAGCGTTCTGATCCTCTCTTGTGTTCAATAGATCCCACTTTGGAGGATCATTGATAATACCATCCTGGGGTAGCCTGGAAAAACTATGTTTTGTTTAAGTAGACGACTGAAACAAGAAGAGATTCCTCTAGAGCGCGACCTATTCCTTGCATTTTTAATTACGTTGAAGTTTTCTTGGAGTATCCACCTCTGTAATGATGTATTAATACTTATCATTTGGTTTTATTGTAAATCTTTGAGGTCGGGCCATAAAATTGTGGGGACGGATTTGCACTGCTCGGATGTTTGGAGTAAGGCGTCGATGCCTCGCCACACAGAAAATGATCCTTAAGCTACTGAGGAGAACAGAATGGTTAAAGTTGGATTTCCTTTGCCTGCATTAACAAACTCTCGGTAGGTCAGTGATACATGGATATGCAGGGTCGAATCTTGCAGTTTCCACAACCGTTGTTTGGTCGTAGACTAGCACAGCCACATAATTGTGGTTGATCAACGCCAAAAGGCTGATAAGATGCAAAGAATCTTTAAAATAATATATTAAATTTTATTATTGATTAACAAATAAACTGTTGAGCTTCATTTATGTGTTAATATTTTAATTTCTGTTAATCATTTAGGTGGCAATCAGTTAGCTATCAAAGTAATTTTTAAATATGATTAGGTAAATGTAAAAAAGTAAACACATAAACGGATGTCTTTATAATAGCTAGGAAATTAATGATTGAAATCACAGCCATTTATTTTGTGTGACTACTAAGAATATTCCAGCCATATTTAATCCTGTCCATAGAAAACTTATTAAGCACTAAACCCCTATTAAATCTGCCCATTATCAATAGGTATACGCCTGTAACAAAAGATATTTACATGAATTTCATTCTTGTTGCAAAGGTTTTGGTAACGCCTTTCCGTTCTTCCTCCCTGGGAGGAATTTGTTTCTATAAACACTGAACTTTATCATTTATACCCTGCACAACAGTCATTTAATGGAACGCATGGGAGCATTCTTCTGGGCGTTTTCTTCACCGTAAAACGCCCTGCACTTTAAATTATTTGATAAGCACGTGGAGTTTACTCTTGGGCGCTATTTTGACAACCTTCTCCATGCAAAATAAACACCTTAGAGTAAGCATTAACCTTGGCATTTCTCCTGACAGTCTTTCCCCTTTTTGCACCATTTGTCGAGGCCTCCGCTACAGGTCTGTGTGTGAATTCTTAGAAAACGTTTTTGTCGTGTTTTCTCTTCTGGAAGCGTTTTTGCCGCGTCCCCTCTTTTCTCGGTATCCTCACCTTACCCTCGACCTGCTTTAATGTTGGAACCCCATAATTTATTTAAGTGTGAATCCCTTTTTATTTATAACCATTCCCTTGAACCTCTGAGATTATAATTCCATTATACTTCAATTTAAATCTATTCCAATTAAAATTTATATATACCATTATTCTGGATTAAAATTTTGTTTAGTTAAAATTCATTTTTAAATCATATTGCAATTAAGATTTATTCCTAAAGTCAAACTTCTATAGTATAGAATGGTTCTCACTTTATATTTTTATTCAATTCCTATTTCTATTCATAGTATAAATGATTTCTATTCATAGTATAAATGATGGCTTGAATGTAGAGAATGGTTTTCACTTTATATTTTTATTCAATTCCTATTTCTATTCATAGTATAAATGAGGTTAATCATAGGTGACGGAATCCGCATGTAAAGAATGGTTTCACTTTATATTTTTATTCATTTCCTATTTATATTCATAGTGTGAATGATGGTAATTTCATGGAATCCCATGTAAAATATGGGACTCACTTTTATATTTATATTCATATTCCTATTTATTATCGCATCTATAAATGATGGTAACCATTAAAGAGTAAGCTTAGATTTTTGCACCATGTGGCTTATGGTTGTGATCACCTTAATTGCACATTCATGGCTATATGGTTAGGCAATCCCCTTGTCACATGTGTGTTAGTATTTTACCTTATAAAAGATGCATCACATTATGTTGTTACTAATTTTGTTTACCATGTACGATGATGCGTAGCATAGTAATTAAAGTCGTTGCGCTATTAATGATGGATAGTTTCTATTATGTACTGAAATTGAAATATCGATGAGTGGTAGTAATACATTGAATGCACACACTAAGTTAAATGAATGACGCTTTTGCGCTCGATCTTAAAATGATGCATGTTGAATTTATGGTTTAGATTTCCTTGCCTAGCACATGCTGAAGGTGAGATGAATTAGAGGTTAGATTCCTCGCACGTGTAATTTATAATGTAAGTAAATGGTGTTAGACGTTAAACGCCTCACTCGCAATGAAATTGTGATGTAATGATTGATATTAGAGGCATTAGACTACTTGCGTGTGATGACTTTATGATGAGGATAATGAATGTGAGACGTTAGATCTTGCGCAACTAATTAATTGATGATACTCTTCAGCCTCAACTCTAGGCAATATCTAATTTATATTTGTGATTGGATTTTCTTACGCAAATTATGTGTACAGTTGTTTACTTTGTGCCTTCTCTTATGTTGTCATGATGGATTAACTTTTAATTGCACCATTAATTTATTTATGAATAATTTTTGCAGACATTAGACTTCTCGCACCAAGTGAAAATTTGATGATGAGTTATGTGAAAGATTCTACATCTTTATTTATATATTTGAATGCAATGGTTATGGTTGCCATTTATTTTTGTTATTGCATCGAAATGTGTATCGTTAATCATGGAAATAATATGTTGTCTTTATGTTGTGAATGAGTGTTAATGTGTTAATGTTATTTCGTTAATTTATTGGATGATGTGTCAATAGTTTCACTATTAATGGTGGTGTGTATTTCCTAACGCTAAGAAAAAAAAATTACCTGTTGTTTTGTCACTTTTGTTGGCGTTACAGCAAGGTCATTACATCATGGCTATGCATTTACTCTATGTAAGAGAATGGTTTTATATGGTTGTTATAGAAACATTATCGGTGGCATTTATGCTTGTTTATAATGTTGTAGTTGTATTTAATTATGGGTATCATAAATTAGTCGAATATGTGTTTAAATTCACTGGTAAGGTACAAGAAATAAATTAGCAAGAAAATATTTCGTTTTTATGTGTTATTTCGCAAGTAATGTTCCATGGTTCAGTTGGGATGTACGTTACAGGGAATCCATTTTAATGGGTTATGGCTAGCCCATTCTTAATCCTAAGAAAACTAAATACCATCCCCTCGAATTCACGAATTTCAAAATCATTAATATGTCAACCTAAAATAAAATCAACCCATAATTAATTATGTAGAAAATACAATGGAAGCTCTATGAACCAAGTATCTAACCAATTTCAAAATCATTAATATGTCACCCTAAAATAAAATCAACCCATAATTAATTATGTAGAAAATACTTGGTTGGTTGGTTCTAGGGTCAATAAAAACTTGGACAATTGTCTCTTTGGTAATACACAAATCTTTCACCTATTCCTTGCTCATGCTAATTGAGTAGTCTTTTCTCATCCTAACCCTATATTTAGATATATCAAATAATTGGCCCAAGCATAGACAAAAGAAGATAGTTGGTGATTAGGGTGTAAGTTTTTGTCAAAGTTTTACTCCATTCTAGTAAAATAAATATTCTAGTAAAATAAATAGTGCATTTAAACAATAACAAAATAATTTTACAAACTATTTCAATTTGTATAATTTAACAAACATAAATATGAAATTGTGTAAATATGAAATTAATGAAAATTGGTGTATCTAAAATGTTGAATACCAACTATACCAACCTCCTTCATGTTTATCCTCACCAACTCCAAATTGAATTAACAATAACAAAAACCTATCACTCCCAACAAAAGATGAAAAAAAAAAATCACTTAGAGAAAAGTTTCCTATCACTCCCAACAAAAGATGAAAAAAGAGATATCACTTAGAGAAAAGTTTCCTATCATTCCCAACAAAAGATGAAAAAAACGAGATCACTTAGAAAAAAGTTTTAGTATAGAGCTTACTATTTTTATTTTGTTTTCCAATAAAAAAACGTATATACACTCTTAAAAGGTGTACATTATTAACGAACCATGCAAATTCCTAAAATTTATAATATAACAAAGCAATTCAAGTAAGAATGCAAGTGCATTACTAAAGCCATGGTTGTAATGATTATAACTACATTTTAAAATGGAAGTGAGTTAGAAGTAAACAAACTCACCTAAAGCCATGGTTGTAATGATTATAACTATATTTTAAAATGGAAGTGATTTAAAAGTAAACAAACTCAATTTTTTTTTTTAATAGTGGATTTTTTTTCTTATCAAAATCCACTAAAGAATTTAAAAATAAATAAAGTTATCTTATCAAAATTATAAAAACAACCCGCCAAACATCGCTTTCCAGAAGTCCAAATTCTTATGAGTGAAATTGAAAAGAAATTCATACAAAATTCATACTTAATTGGCAAAGAATTTAAAAAAAAAAAAGTGACTAAACAACGTACCAATGAAATTATAGTGATCTCTTTCCATCATAAAATGATTAAACATGTCTGGTCATGATGGTAGAAACAACCAACCAATAACATTACACTGATCTCATTCATATACCAGAGAGGTTGGATGTAAGATTTTGAGTGGCCATCTACACAGATCATTTGTTCACACGACAAAATCTGGAAAACACATCAGGCCAATCATTATTTTACACCCTTTCTATTTTCAACCAATCTTTTCCCTTTGATGACTGAGCCACACGACAGAACCAAGAGAAATTCGTCGCCTTCTTTGCTGACCCGTGTTAGAAATGCGAGTCACTCATCGTGAAGCCTACGAGCCTTACGCGTATCCATGGCTTTTCCAGTCTTCCTGCCATAGCTTTTGAGTGGATTGTTCTTCAATACGCGGATAATAGATTAGGTGAATTAGCACGACCTGGCAATAGATTTAGTCCATCCAGTATCATATAATTATATTCATAATGTTTGCGTTTTCTTCACTTCATGACCCACGGTCCACAAATAACAAAGCAGACTGGTTTAACGGTTTCCATCAAAAGAAAATAGCAGGCCCCTAGTTTCTATAAAAAAATAACGCGTGCTCATCTCAGACCAATGGCGTAAAATATCAGTTTCTGCGCCATTCACAGTCGAACGTTTATTCTATAAACAGTATTAGGTCAAATCCCAATATCGACGTACTTGACCCGGCCAGTGTACTTGCGTATACTAAATTAATATATAACGATTATTCTATAAGCAGTATCCG